>MJUT01004945.1:207882-225120 GCA_002080005.1 Gigantidas platifrons
CTTGTTTATGAGTGTACCTGATGAAGGTAATTCTCTTGTTTATGAGTGTACCTGATGAAGGTAATTCTCTTGTTTATGAGTGTACCTGATGAAGGTAATTCTCTTGTTTATGAGTGTACCTGATGAAAGTAATTCTCTTGTTTATGAGTGTACCTGATGAAGGTAATTCTCTTGTTTATGAGTGTACCTGATGAAGGTAATTCTCTTGTTTATGAGTGTACCTGATGAAGGTAATTCTCTTGTTTATGAGTGTACCTGATGAAGGTAATTCTAGACACATGTCGTGCCGCACTAAATTCGATATCTACGTTGTTATTTTAAGCTATATTTAACAATACAAAGGTTTTAGATCAGATCTAAATACAGGTCAAGTACATCATTTGTTTCCTAGTCGTACGGTGGAATCCATTTATAAATAACTTTTTACCTATAGCAGCAAGACTATGTCAACGTTTTGTAGAATTAATTTGTTTTTGTTATAAAAGATTAAATTGACAAAAGGCAAGAAAGAGAATCTAAATATATCACAAATTTAGCTTTATTAAAAGAAGAAGCAAATCTCAAAACAAGTAAAATAGCATTATCTTTTGCAGTTAAGATGTAACTAGCAGGTGGCAAACTTAGAGTAACAACTTGTTGTACAAAGGAGGACTTCTTGGGAGTTTACATAGAAGACTTTGATATTGTCTATGTAGGGTTTAAGCCGCAGAATAATTATAGTATAACTAACTGTGATGTCCGATTACCAAAAATATGTCACGAATGACCGCACAACTGACAATTCACGAATGGCGGTGGTTAAAGTTTTACCGTTGGAAAGATTCTTTCTGCCGAGACCACATGTTTTTAGAACATAATTCCGCCATGAAAAGTATCAAAACTGTCAATGTTTGCCAAATTTACCTGCTTTTTATTGTATCTCAATGAAATATTAGATCAAGATATCATTTTGTTTATTTTTTAAATCTTTCCTTTATGAAACTAACAATCTGTCAATGAAATGAAGCAAAGGGACATCACTCCATATAATATTATGAAGATGGCATTAAAACTGACGAAGAAAAGGTCGATGCGGTAAGAAATTGGCCAGAAATATATAATATCAAAGGTTTGAGACGATTTCTTGGATTTACATCCTATTACAGGAAATTCACCAAGGACTACACTAAAATAGTAAGGCCTTTAAAGGATCTCATTGTTGGACATCATACCAATAAGAAAGGCAAAAATAATGGGAAAAGGAAAGGTAGGACTAAACCAGTTAAGTGGAATTGGGGTCAGGAGCAGCAAGTTGCTCGTGAGAGATTAATAGAGGCATTGACTAGTCCTCCTATTTTAGCTGATGCCGATTACAATTTACCGTTTCTGTTGGACATAGACGCGAGTGACAATGGCTTAGGTGCCGTACTTCATCAGCGACAGAATGGTATATATAGGGTAGTAGCCTATGCCAGTAGAGCTTTACGTGCTGCGGAGAAAATTTACCCTGCACATAAAAGAGAATTTCTTGGTCCTAAATGGGCAGTTACGGATAAATTCCATGATTATTTATATGGAAATAAGTTTGAAGTTCGTACGGATAATAATCCTCTCACATATGTGCTGGGTAAGGCTAAACTCGATGCTACGTCACAAAGGTGGATAGCAGCTCTAGCAAACTATGATTTCAGTTTAACGTACATGTGTAGTAAGTCTAACACGGTTGCAGACAGTTTGTCCAGGCTTGATGAGGATCGTAAGGAATTGTTCAGTGATGCTATTAAGGCCATATGCGATGCAATATTAGTGTCGCCTAGTTGCCCTTCGGCTGAGAGCATACTGATGTCTCAGAGTCTTGATGCTTTGGTTGATGATAATGACATAGGGTTAAATGAGTTTTGAGACGTTTCCTGGACTGATGAACAGAAGAGAGATATAGCTATAGGGTCATAGAGTTAAAAAGGGTAGGGAAGAAACTTACAAAGAGACAAATTAGCAAAGAATCGAAGTATGTGCGTAGACTGTTATATGAATGGAACAGATTGATTATGAGAAATGGTATTCTTTACAGGGTAAGTAACATGAATAGTGAGACTACCTATCAGCTTGTATTACCAGTAGATTATAGAGAGGTGGTTTTGAAAGGTTTGCATGATGATGCTGGTCATCAGGGTAGAGATCGTACATTATATTTAGTAAAATCTAGGTTTTACTGGCCTGGAATCAACAAAGATGTAGAAAATAAGGTATCAATTTGTCCCAATTGCATACTGAGGAAAACAAAAGTTAAGAACTCTGCTGAACTAGTCTGTATTGAGTCGTGTCAACCACTTGAGTTGATTTGCATAGATGTTTTGAGTTTAGAACAGTCAAAGGGAGGTTATGAAATATTTTAGTAATAACTGATCACTTTACTCGCTATGCTCAGGCAATTCCTACTAGGAATCAGACAGCTCAGATTACTGCTAGATGTTTATGGGAATCATTCATTCAACATTACTCGTTTCCAGCGCGTATACATAGCGATCAAGGTAGGAATTTTGAGTCTACAGTTATTAGAGAGTTGTGTAAGGTGGCTGGTATTAAGAAGTCTAGAACGACTCCATATCATCCTGCCGGACATGGTCAGTGTGAGAGGTTTAACTCCACTTTGTTAGGCATGCTAGGAACTTTGAATGATGAACAGAAGGTACATTGGAAACATTATGTAGCTCCTTTGGTACATGCGTATAACGCTACTAGGCATGAGAGTACGAACTACAGTCCACATTTTTTAATGTTTGGCTGGCATCCTCTCCTTAGCTTTGCTGCTTTCTTAGGAGTAGACATAGAGTTAGCTCAAGGTACAAGTCACGAATCATACGCTCGACAATTAGAGATGAGGTAACAGTTTGCATACAAAACAGCGTCTAAAGCTGCTGAAAAGGCAAGTAGAAGGCATAAAACAAGGTATAATTTGAAAGTAAGAAATTCAGTTCTGAAACCAGGTGATAGGGTTCTGCTTAAGAACATTCATATAAGAGGTAAATAAAAGCTAGCAAACCGTTGGAATAGAGAAACAAACGTTATTGATTCTCAACCTGACAGCACCATTCCAGTATATGTAATTAGACCAGAGTATGTAAAAGGAAAATTGAAACCCAAAGCAGTACATAGAAACCTACTACTTCCGATTTATTCTTTACCAACTGAAGAATTGGTACATCAGATTAGGAAATCGGTAAACCCAAGTAAGTGTAAAACTTCGGACATAACACACAACAAAGAATCAATAGCAAAAACTGTAGAGATCATGTTAGTCGTAACCAACTTTCTGATGAATCTGATTCTGATGATGATTGCTACACAAGTGGTTCCAACCCCTCATAAAATTTCAGCGAAAAAGTAATTGAACCCATTGGCTGAAGTCTTCAGTCCTATTGGGTCAACAACATCGGAGTCGATATTAGAAATGTCTAATCATTCAAGGAGTCTTGAAGTAAGTAATAACACTGACGATATTGTTTCTGGGCACGCGACTGACGCGAGTCGGTCTAGTAGTCGTAATGACGACTCACTTGGGATTCATCAACATGACGGATGGTCTGAAGTTGCAAATGATAATGAGGTAAGTGTTGAGGTTGACAGTCTGATAGATGATATTCCGAGTCCAATAGAACAGGCACATGAGACAGTTGTACGTCGTACTGGTAGACATACAAAGAGGCCAGATCGTTACGGTTATTATATATATTTTTTAGATGTAGTGACATAAATGTATATTTAACCCTTTTGTTCGATAATTAAAGTATACACAGAGAGGTAATTGCCACCTGAGTATATTGGATCGTCGACCAAAATCGTTTAATTTTAGTATTTTATAATATAGTACATAGCAGTTTTATTTTACATTACAGGTATGTATACAAATTCTTATATTTTTGGATCAAGTCGTGGTCGTAGCATGAGTCAGGTGAAGTGTATGCAAGTTAGCATTCTGCCAGGTGGAACATATAGCAAACTGTGTGATTTGGCCGAAAAACAACTACGTAATAACACTGGTCCTAAAATAGTGTATTTTATTGCTGGAATCCCAGATATATGTACGTTAACTCGGGACAAGAAGGAAAAGTACGAGGAATCTTATCTCAATTTAGAGAAAGATCACGTTTTACATGTACAGAACACTATATCAGATGTTGAGAAACGAATGAGAAAGTTGGGATGTAAAGTTGTTTTTGGTACAATAACAACCATCAGTTTAAAAAAATGAAACTCCCACAGGAAATCTGTTGGTAAAACTGTTCATTTGAAACATGAAACAGAATATCATATTATGCAGGAACAACTAAATTATATCCTGTACACTGTAAATAACTATATCATTCATAAAAAAACCTGGAAAATGGGGTTGTATCTCCATTCTTACATTCTTATGTTCATAAGAGAAATAGTAAGAAAACTCGTTACATTTATACAAGATTGGTAGATGGGGTACATCCTACTCATGCACTGAGTGCCGCATGGACACGTCATTTAGAAACCACCATTGATATAAACGAACATAATTTGAATTTATAATTGTACAGATGTATAGCTTTGTTGGATGTTGGAAGTTTCTATGGATTCAGGGACTGAATATTATTTTTGGAGGGGGAATATGTCACCGTAATAGGTTTTTCTATTAATTTGTTTTTGTTATAAAAGATTAAATTGACAAAAGGCAAGAAAGAGAATCTACATATATCATAAATTTAGCTTTATCAAAAGAAGAAGCAAATCTCAAAACAAGTAAAATAGCATTATGTTTTGCAGTTAAGATGCAACTAGCAGGTGGCAAACTTAAGAGTAACAACTTGCTGTACAAAGGAGGACTTCTTGGGAGTTTACATAGAAGACTTTGATATTGTCTATGTAGGGTTTAAGCCGCAGAATAATTATAGTATAACTAACTGTGATGTCCGATTACCAAAAATATGTCACGAATGACCGCACAACTGATAATTCACGAATGGTGGTGGTTGAAGTTTTACTGTTGGAAAGATTCTTTCTGCCGAGACCACATGTTTTTAGAGCATAATTCCGCCATGAAAAGTATCAAAACTGTCAATGTTTGCCAAATTTACCTGCTTTTTATTGTATCCCAATGAAATATTAGATCAAGATATCATTTTGTTTATTTTTTTTTTAAATCTTTCCATTATGAAACTAACAATCTGCCAATGAAATGAAGCAAAGGGACATCACTCCATATAATATTCTAAAAAAAAAAGAAAAAAAAAAAAGTTCCGGCTCGAAAAATGGCGGGGAAAATAGCGAGAGTGAAAATAAAAATGGTAATTTCACCAGTGAAATTATCGTTTTTATTTAACTCGGAAATCACGGTATGTCATCGATATCTATATAATAATAGGCTTTAATTCATTTGGTTGTTGTATTTCAAAAGCATCTCACATCTTCTGATTTGTAATCACAGTCGGAAGCAGGGTTTATATGATAAGCATTTAAGTCAGTTGCGTACTGTGTAAACCTGTTTTCTATTGAAAGCTCCTTTGATTCAAAGTACACACTCTCAAGAGAAGAGTATATAAGGGTCATATTTCTTGATGATGTAATATATTAAATACGTAAATATTTGATATACGGGCAACACATAAACTATAAATCCTGAATTTTTTTTCTCTAGTTTAATAATCAAAATGGTGTCATTGGCATCTCAGCAGTTTCTCGAGGATACTTAAATACGAAGTGAGTTAAAATTCCCTATCTTTGAGCGTTTTAGTATGATGGAAAAATATGACTTTACTGTGAAATATTATTCCAAGAAATGTACTCTCTTTTACTAATGTGTTAGAGGAGTCGCAAAGACTACAAAACTTACGAAAATTATTTTCACAGCATCAATAAACATTAGTAGTTTTTAGCGAACAGCTCCAGTTCAATTTCGTCAAAGAAAGATGTGAGGAAAAAGATAAAATAAAACACTCAAGATGTATGTCACATGGCCATGTAGAACTGATAAAGGACAATGACTAGCATCAAATTACATTTAAATAAAGATTATGACAAAAACAATATAGGGTTAGGAAATGAATGAGATCGCTAAGCTGATCTCCCGAGGGAGAACTGTGGCGTCTATTTAGGTTGAAGCCGCCAGATTATTACCTCATTCGTATCGCATATTAAATCCCGTCTTATTTTAAGATATTAGTATCTCTATGGTACATATGTTAACAAGAACGAATGACCTATATACAGAGAAAACGTTTTGTTAATTGTAGCTGTGTTGATTTGAAAATTAATAAACTAAAACTATACCGTATATCAGTATATATTTCTCCAAATCTATCCAGAACGTTTATCCACACTAAAATCCAGACAGCTACATAAATATATGCTTCATAAATCGCAATGTAAGTATTTCAGATTTGTCTTTAAATGATGTCGCTAATATTTTTTTACTAACCGGAAAATGTTAATTCTCAGAGAAAGTGCTAGGAGTTGCGAAAAAAAAGTTATACTTTATTCTCAATAAACCATCATTATTTGACAAGGTAAAACAGTGGTGATCACAATTTCAACCAATATCAACAACATGTAGGCGGATTACTATGCCCTTTTCTGCTTTGATTAAATTCTGTACTGAATATGCGAACGGATTTAGCATAGCTTTGACCATTTCCAAGATGTAAAGCTGTCCAAATTGGACCAACGCCCAAAATATTTTCAAATTTATTTTTATGTCCAATATTGATAGTGTATATATATATATATATATATATTTGTACGAACTTGACCTCAGATGAGATCTTTTCATTGGCTATAGTCGGCATTTTAACAGCCGATGTGTATACAGAAAATCTGTGGTAGAATGGGAAAATCTTTTAAAAGCCGTAGTTATGAATGAAGTTTATTTATAGCTACACTGACCTCAAATGAGATTTTTGCATTGGCTATAGTCATGGGAAAATCTTTTAAAAGCCGTAGCTATGAATGAAGTTTATTTATAGCTACACAAACAAAACAATAAACACACAGATCAACTTATATTGGTCAATGTATTGGGTTTTTGCACTCAAAACAATACAATTTTATGCAATCAAGTTCGTACAAAAATAGTATCTGCCTTACAATTGATTCGATACCTTTTAAATGTCTATGTCTCCCATTTTTAGGCTGATAATATATAATATTTTCATTTAGATTCTTATGAAATGTCCTGTCTGTGCTTTTCCATCTGATTTTGGATAGCTCTTACCGGTTCCAAAATGAAAAAAAAAGGTGTAGGGGACCAAAACTGACCAACACCCACAATGATAACTTTGCAATATAACATGTTCGAAATTCTATATTGTACAGACATATACAATATACGTACATTGTTGGAAAACATTGAATGTATTTGCACGAGTTTCAGAAACAGGTAGAAAAGCGAGATCTTTCGCAGAGAATATAAATTAATTTATATTTAAAGACAATGTACCTATTTTGTGTTTATCCTGCAATATCAAAAGGTCCAAAAGAATTGCCGAACCAAGCGTCGTTCTAAGCGGTTTCAAAGACATCAGCGCTTTTATTGTTACCGTTGTTTCTTTCTGTTGCTCAACTGGTATCAGAAAAGCTATATTATGGTCAGTGATCGTATATGACAAACATTTATCCAGTCGATGCAATTTGACTGCTCAAATAGAACCAGTGCAGGATAAAAACATTTCATGGTTTCTATATATAATATATGTTAAATATAAAGACAACACGACATACTATTATCAACGAATATAATTTGCTAAACGAGTGTCAGTTGAGTGTAAATCTCAGTAACGGTAACAGCGATACATGATAACGTATCTCACGACTTTGTAATTAAGAGTCTGAAATTTTGATCAGAAAGGAAGTATTAGAGACAGATAAACGTAGCGGTCAATAGGTTTATAAAGATTCATCATTAAACAACTATGGATAGTACGTTTCCTCTATTATTATCTGTTTTATACTACTGTAATTGGTATAAATAATACCTTTGCCTAGACATAGGACCTAGTTGTCGCAACGGGATACAACGCCTCTTAGAAAGAGGTGTGTTCCGGTTGTACCCAGAAAATCAAATATACATTGTGTCTTTAGGACAAGGTGTTAATGAATACCACGTGTTGTTGCACAATATAGTCCACTATCATTGCGCATTATGGTAAACGTGAGCCGTTGTGGAAATGTTAGTATGGTAGTTGGATTTACAACTACCTACGCAATCAATGCATATCACCACTAACGTTGTGAATTCGAATCCCACTTAGGCGATACAACATCATGTGATCAAGTTTGTCAGTGACTTTCGACAGGTCAGTGTTTTTTCCGGTTTCCTCCAACAAATAATACTAACTGCCACAATTTAACTGAAATATTGTTGAAAGTGGTGTTAAGTACCATAATCCTAACCCATATAATATATAGTATATTAGAAAATATTCTTAATTACCCGTAGCAAGGAATAAATACCGACCCGAAATAAAATTCTTTTTAAATGTTGCACTGTTTTTATTTTCAGTAATACATTTATTGTTATTTCGTTAGCCTACAACCAAACAACACTCCTAAATTGTTTCTAAGTAAAGTCATTTGCTCTTTAGTTTTTTGGATGGTTCATAACACCACGTAAAGTCGAAATGATATCTTGTTCATCACTGTGTGTTTCCAGAAAACAGAATATTAAACCCTTCCATCATCTATTAATATAATAAAAATTGTAATTTGTCTTCATTCCGGGACAATTCTGAGTCTCAGTTTATATTTTCTTCTAGAAATGGACATTTGATCTCAATGGTTCTGTTATACGTGCCACCGTTTATATAATGGAAGACAATAACGCAATTTATCAAATAGAAATGTCAAAATATTGCCTTATCTAGCATGCACACCATAGTGGTCTTTCCTAATATGGAACGTACGGTAAAGTACAAAAATTTATTTGTTATGAATACACATGATAATTGGAGATATGGACTTGATACCCTTTCAAAAGACGGAATTCTAGAAAATGAAGTATGTTGCCAATCATTCGTGATCAAACTCCAAGATGGAGTATATCATTTATATACATCACCAATGCAGTACCCCTTATCAGGAACTGATACTGGTTGTCTTTTACATGCAAGAAACGGAGTTTTCACCATGCAAGAGACATTCACTCATTTTAATCCCGCAATAAGTTGTATATTTGATTCACCCGGTACAACCAGAATACACCACAATTGGAGAGCTTCTGCACTGCAGAGGAAGTTATCTGTCCTTTTTCTATATCTAAGACAACTGATAAATAGATTGATTAATAATTGGAAGAATCTTTTTAATCTAATAATTTGAACAGGTGAGTCGCATCTCCTAGAAGTTCAGTACAAGGACTATGAGAAAAACTACGAGACAAATCCCCGGCCCAGTAGACATGAGCAAGTGCCATCAATTAACACATACGATTAGATTTGTGTGGTATGCTGCTCTGCTTCTACAAAATGTTGACTGCCTTCAACAAGCTAACGATTATGTCGGAGGTTGTACATGACAACTGAAAAGGTTAAAACTGTTTAAATATTTCATAAATTAGTATTTCATAGAAGAGATTACAGAAAAGTCCCGGGTCCAGTAAGTGAGAGCATGTATCATCAATTATACACACATTTAGATTTGTGTGGTATACTGGAATTGTATTTTACGTTAGAAAGCGTACAAATGAACTGACAGCGACGGCGAAATCTACGAATTGTCGGTTTCTTCGACTAAGCATGTTGATCACGATATATCTGGGTAAACTCCTGTTATTGACGTCAAGCAAACATTTAGATAATTATTTGAGTAATAAGCCCGCAAATAATGTATAGGATCGCGGACTCTTCTATAATAATATAATAGCATGACATAGTTTTGTCTAGTACTTTTATGATCTGTGTCAGGACGAAAAATGCAATCAGTCATTGCGCATTAAAAGATTTTCGATGTTTGTGATCAGAAATCTAATAATCTATGTAATAAACGTCAAATATTAGGTTAAGAAGCCACTTTTTACGTAACATGTGTCACAAATGATAGAGAACAGATCATACTTTATCGTTTAACTGTAGAGACGTAGCCTTATGTAGTGTTAAATGTTCGTGATGTTATTGTTTGCTTTGGTAGTAGACAAGAGGTAAATTACCAAGGATTAGAGACAATGTTATACGATATCACGATTTGAAACAACTAATTGGACAAGGCACGCTTATATTAAGCAGTGGGTAATATTGCGATTTTAATATTCTGTAGGCTACGTGTTTTGTTTGTTTGTTTGTTTAATGGTGTTTAACGCCACTTTCAGTTATACCGTGGAGGTCAGTTTTGGTTTGGTGGAGGACCCGGATAAACCACCGACATGTCTCAAGTCACTGATACACTTTATCACATGATATTGTACACCTCGTCCTGATCAAGATTCGAACTCTCAACATCAGTAGTGATAGGCACTGATTGCATTGGACGTTGTAAATCCAACTACAATACGATCACGACCACGACGGCCCCCTCTGTGTTTTTTCTAAGCAAATACTATATATAAATTGCTGAGTTAGATTGCTGTCAAATTATAATATTTAGTATATATATACCATCTACACACGCTTATACACATGTCTTACGTCTATCCCTAGATTAAAATCCTTACGAGACAAGGTAACACTACGACTATTGAAGCTCTTTTTTAAGGAGTGGATGTAGTCGAGTGGTCTAGGGCGCTGGACGTAAGGCTAAGCGAATGGTGCTGCAGTGTATCAATGGTGTGAGTTCAAATCCCGTCGAGGGAAGAACAAAAATTTGACAGCTTCAAAATCTAATTCTAACACTGTTTGGTTTAATTTTCAAACGTATATTTAATATTTAGTATTTCCTTAGTAACTTTGAGATCCAGTGGGACAGATATATTGTATGGGTTGTCACTTGCTCAGACGTTTGTTTAATATACTTTATTTCCCGTGACTGTATAATGAATTCATTCATTATCCTATACAATATATTAAAAATTGCTGAGTTAGATTGCTGTCAAATTATAATATTTAGTATATATATATATATACCATCTACACACGCTTATACACATGTCTTACGTCTATCCCTAGATTAAAATCCTTACGAGACAAGGTAACACTACGACTATTGAAGCTCTTTTTTTAAGGAGTGGATGTAGTCGAGTGGTCTAGGGCGCTGGACGTAAGGCTAAGCGAATGGGGCTGCAGTGTATCAATGGTGTGAGTTCAAATCCCGTCGAGGAAAGAACAAACATTTGACAGCTTCAAAATCTAATTCTAACACTGTTTGGTTTAATTTTCAGAGGTATATATATACATCGTCGGAAAACATATAATGTCTAGCAACGAGCTTTAGAAGCAGGTATACAAACAAGAATTTGGTAATCGTGTCTGATCTGTACATCAGAGAGTGTAATAAGAACGTAGATTTAAAATAAATTGTATGTTTACCGACAATGTACTTACATCATGTTCATCTTACACTGTCACAATAAAACAATAATAAAACAACTGCTAAATCTTACTGAAAGGAGCAGAAGCAAAGGTCAATTCTACTAGTTTTCAAAAGTTTCCTCATTCATGTCCGCTTATCCTGTTGTCGTTTCCTACCATTCGTTCTACATGAATCAGGTACCGTACCAGCTGGAAAAGCTTTTTGATATTAAATATTTGCTAAATTGGAAGCAGATACACAAGAGTGAACTTTCCAGCAGCTCCTGCATATGCAGTGCGTTGTATATATCTCTCTGATAATACAATATTCCAGATATTGTGGTTCCTATTAAGGTGAGGGTTTGTTTTATCAGAGGAAGTATGCTAACCAAGTGAGTGTAATAAACACGTAGGTATCTAATTTAGTGCGCACTATAATGTTTCTATAAAAACCTTTGGCCAAATATTAATGATTGATATGTTGGGTTTAAAAATGAGATATAATACAAATCTTGATGCACCAAAGTCATATCAAATATACGTATACAGCATGAAATATACAAATGAATAATCTAAAATCGTGGACATTATACATTTGTTATTTTAGGTTTTACAAGACATAAACAATTGTATCCTCCATCCACCCTAATAAATATTGGCAGTTCCATTTAAAATGCCAGTTGTTTTCAAACTACTCGACTTAGCAAGTTAATGCTTCTCTTAAATTCGATTGTCTGTCACTTTTTAGCACTAAACAGTTAAGTGGTGAAATAAACAAATACAAAAATACTTTTAGATGTAAAACCCATCAAACAACTGGTATGTTTTGTGTTTCAAACTTAGCACTTTGCATATTTTTGCACTTTGCAATATGCCTCATTTCTAGTCGTGTTCTGTCATCTTCCAAATTGATATTGATTGTTAGGTGAATAGTTTGCTTTGCTCAGTAAAAGAAAGAAAACAAAAGACGTAAATAATTGCAAGAAATTAAATAAGCAGAATAATGACAACAAAACATTCGTTAACCTTGTTTAAATTATTATCTAATGTATTACGATGTGCTGTTGTTTTGTAATAACTTTTGTCGTACATTTTATCAACTATTATCATTGGAATATATCTCAGAACATCCGTGTCTAAACAGTTTTAGATATCAACTTAATGTGAAGTTCCGCTCGTTGTAAATATGTCGCGAATATATAGACAGAAGAATATGTATGTAACAGAACGTTCAATTCATTATCGACCAGGAACGCAACATTTGATCTCTATAGAGTGGCAACATTTTTATCTAAACGTTCGTATATTAATACAGTAAAAAACATGTCCTAATTTTGGCTATTCTGTTAAGGCCCTTTTATTTTCTTGCTCCCAAAGATTTTTAAGCTATGCAGCTTTCAAATAGTTTGTCTTCGAGCGTACCTGATAGAGACTGTTCCAGAAACGCGTCGTGTGCGCTAGATTTGATATCAACATATTTATTATAGAAAATCGGAAGCATTCACATGTAAAGAACAGAAACATTAGCTGTTTATTTCTTAAATGTGGTCGACCACACGTATTACGATGCATTCGTTCGAGCGATTTTTATTTTGTGTAATCATCTGCCACATTTTTTGGATGATTGATTATTGCTTAATGTCCAGCGAGCAGTATTTTTGCTATATTCAGGCCAAAAACAAGTTCAGTAATATATTAACTATTTAGAAGTGAGGGACGACATTGGTCAACTTCGCCAACATTTTTTTTTCATTATGGGTGATAAATTGAAATGTCGGTTGTTTTTGCTGTGACAACCGTAAATATCAATAATTCTTAAACTGTAAACAAATCTAAATTTGTACATTCTACACTCGTGTATTGTTAAATCATCACTTTCCACGGGAACGTCAGATAATGATAATTTGTCGACATTTCGCGGATAAATGATGGCATTTTGTTTGTGCAGGAGCTTATTTTACATTATATTTGTTCTGCCTGATTTAACCAATTAGATTTCAATCAGTTCTATCACAGTCATCTATTTGAAGTTTAACGTGTGTAGTACAGGTTGCTATGCTGATTGAAATCGTTGCTAATAATTCTTAACTGTCTTGTATAAATGTAATTGAAAGCAGGAAATGTGATGCACTACCTGCCATACAAGGATATGATTCAAACAAATATGTCTGGTTGAGGTTGCCTCAGACTATTTGATAGATTTTTCCCTGCTCAATGATAATTGCATAACATCCAAGACTCCTTGATTTATATAACGTACAATCAAATATAAGGTTTCTAATATATTTTATCCTAAGATATATTGTCTTAAAAGCAAGGCATAATAAGTGATCGAGTACTACTTCTGTCAATATAGATAACCGAACTATTTTGTAGTGGAGCAAAAGCTGACTAACAAGGATTTTCCAGATTTGATAAACCTTAGCTAATGCACATGAGAATCACAACATCAATTTTAATTAGAATTTACATAAGATGTAGTACTAACAATGTATCAGCTGGGAAAAATAACAGTAAGAAATTAGAGATCGGGAATTATGGGATGACGGAGGTTAAGTTTATTGAAAAGCTAATAATATAACACTAAACCTGTTTCTCCATAAATGTATTTTATATAAAGTAGGAAAAAGCAAAAGTTAATAACCTTGATTTAAAATAGTATGATGGTACAATCTCTTTCTACAATTCATCAGAATGATTAATGGTAAATATATACCTAATATCTCTTCTTACGTAGATGTTTTTTTTTACCTCTATCACTGTCAAGACTTATCGGACTTGACTGCATATATGAGTAACACGACGGGTGTCTTATAAGAAGCAGGAACTACCTACCCTTCTCAAAACCAGGTTTTTGGTGGGGTACATGTTGGTCATATATTTAGCTTTCTATGTTGCCCTATTATGCGTCTTGTCTTTCTGAGTTCCGTGGTTTGATGTTCGTAACGATGACCACATAAAAACGATGTTCAGTGCATCTGTACCTCCACTTCTTTGTAGGGGGAGAATGTCTTATTTATGTTATTAACTATTTGTTTGCGTATAGTTGTGTACGACGCGTTGTGTTTTCCCCCGTCTTGTGTACCCTATGTTGCCAGTGTCTCTGGATTGTCCTTTTTTGATTGTCCCTTCGGTATTCTCCAACGTTTACCAATTCGATTACAAAGGTTAACTTAGTCGTTTTTCTAATATTGTTTTTATTACTATAGAGAGTGCTTTATTCTTGCGTAGGACGAATGGAAATAGGATAAACAAGTGATTGTTGTCAATGAGATAGATATAATTCAAAATGGCCGTAGTTATTAAGCCAGCATGTATATGATATAGTAATCTAAATTGATGAAGGAAGAGACACAAACAACGTAATCAATACACTTAAATTGTTGCTGTCGTTTTCTTCACGTTAAAAGCTTATGATGGTCCTGTGAATACACATGCATATTTTTCATGCAACAAAGGGGTTTAGCTCAATTGACCTACAGGATCATGTGAACGAACTCTGCCATCACTTGGCAACCGTCAATCTTTTCTTCTGAATCCAATTGAACCAAACTTGCACAATCCCAATTCGTTCTAATCAGACAAAGACATTGCTGCCATCGTCATTCGTGTTTCTAATTAGCCAATACACAAAACACAAAACATTGTCTTTTCTGAACCTAATATGCCGATCGTAACCAAATTGTAAAGGAATGTTGTTTGAAATTAATCTTCATATATGTTTAATGATCGAAAAAAGTATAGAAGAGGAACACACAATACAATGGCCGACAGAAAAGGGATTCAAAGGGACAAAATATGTTCTACAAAACACTACACAAAAAACAAAAGATGGAGCAACATGAACCTACTCCGGAGGGTATACAGTTCCTTCTTCACGTGTGGCACCCCTTGTAACATTACCTTAAATTATAGTCAAAGAATTAGAAATCAGATTAAGCAATTAGATAGTGTGATTGATATAGTAATATGATATGAAAAAACAAACATGTTACTCATCATTTAAGTATTCCGTTTTGTGTTGTAGTTCTGTGTGTGTTTATAAAATAAAAAGAAAGTTTATTCCTCTTTACTACATTTAAAATTATTTATGTACTGTAGGAAGCCATAACATGTTGCTCAAAATGCAAGCAGACAATTTCATAATGAAAAACAAACGTATCAACTTCGGTCTTACAAAACAAAATTTTGGGCTCTGGTCTCTTTTCACCTTCATTCCTTTGGCACGGTAATAATGAGACATATACCAAAATGTTGAGACATTCCAGGCAGGAATATGTCAGTGGAATTCAATGAAAAAATGTGTACACACCGGACTGAGAATAAAAAAAAATATATATATAATTTTGTTATTGGTTCTTTTTGGTTCCTTTGACTCTTTCTATCTCTAAAATCATACGAGTTACGTCAAATATGGTTGACAAACGTGGGCAGACAATTTCGTATGAAATTTGAGGAAGTAAAGAACTTCTCAAAATCTGCATTGAAATAAACAAAATTAAAATGTTATTGTTGGCTCTTTTTTATAGTATCTACAGATGATATTGATTTAAAAATAATAATGCCTAAATTATCGCTATCCTGGATCCAACAACTGGTTGGCAAAGCAACATATGTGGACTCTTGCGATTTGTTCGTATCTGGTTTAAATCAAACTATTCAAAAATACAGGTCTTGGACAAAAGTGCCAACGAAATCCCAATTAATTATTTTCTGTGTAGTCTCCAGATGTCATTCAATACAAGTGACTTTCTTACCATTGTGCGGGGGTGGGAACGGGCGTTGGCTATTTAGCTTTATTCTCGACACTATTTCAGCTATGTCTATCTTGCAGGTAAGATTTACAGCTTTATTGATAGAGGAGGTCAGAGTACCATGAGAAAATAACCGACTTGTTAGAAATCACTAGCAAACAGTATCTTATAGAATTTGTGTCGATTAGAGCTCTCAATAAATGTGAATTAAGAGAAGCACTATTTTAGTGTTAATGGGTACCGCTTATGTATGTCTAATCCAAATACCAGATGATAGCGAAAACGACGACCCTTAATTGATCAGAAGAGACAGATTAAACAGTTGACATAAAGGTCACATATTAATATCATACCATTCGTTGGCATTTAATTTTCTATATAAGGCTTCAGATATTTGTCAACAGTGATTAGGCATTCTACATATCTTCCCTAAATAAATACTTTCACAATAATACTCTTAACAAATGCAGAAGAAGAAAATAAACTAGTTAATTAAATTAGTCGAAAAACACTGAAAATGGAGATAATAAATCATGTCTCTCTACATGAATAACATATAACATAAATATTGATGTTTTTTCTTCATTAAATGAAATTGAATTCGTTACTCTTTATACTAAAGACACACTTTATGGCATCATAATAGGTTACGTTGAACATGTCATACAGTATTTAGTAAAAAAAAAAAATGAAAAACAAATTCCAAAATTAAATATTTAGAATCGTGGAAAGAGTGAACATCGATACCCCTAACACACAAATATATGACCGCTCACTCTCATGGCTTGATACACCTAACACACAAATATATGACCGCTCACTCTCATGGCTTGATACCCCTAACACACAAATATATGATCGCTCACTCTCATGGCTTGATACCCCTAACACACAAATATATGACCGCTCACTCTCATGGCTTGATATCCCTAACACACAAATATATGACCGCTCACTCTCATGGCTTGATACCCCTAACACACAAATATATGACCGCTCACTCTCATGGCTTGATACCCCTAACACACAAATATATGACCGCTCAC
>MJUT01004945.1:226447-236806 GCA_002080005.1 Gigantidas platifrons
GATACCCCTAACACACAAATATATGACCGCTCACTCTCATGGCTTGATACCCCTAACACACAAATATATGACCGCTCACTCTCATGGCTTGATACCCCTAACACACAAATATATGACCGCTCACTCTCATGGCTTGATACCCCTAACACACAAATATATGACCGCTCACTCTCATGGCTTGGAACAAACACTTCAATAAAAAAAAGCATGACATTTGTTGTTTATTTCAACCTCACGTGTAGCAATAGTTGAGCTATCCAGTGTTTAGATCAGATGTATATAGGTATGTGCCTAGTACAGTGATTCTCTAAATAAAGCTTAGCTACTGATGCAAAAACTACTTAATAAGAAGGCTATATTGCTTTTAGGACGGAATCATTGTTGTACGGCCGTCCTGGGTTGAAATCATTGTTATAAACATGATATGGCCGCCATCATGAACTAGTTTATCGTTACGAAATGTCACTATTAAATTCAGAATAACGAATTGTGTAAATTTTAGCATTATGGAATATGTCATAGCACAATGCCCCAGTGATTTTATTCCTTAAATGCAACATTATAATTGGATCTTGAAATGTCAGTCAATTTTTAATTTTCGCATATGTGACATTATAATTGTGACATGTTTTTTCCACGTCGGTTAGTTCACGATATGGTATATAACATTTTTATCTCGCAATGTACTTTTCGTTAGTTATCTATAAGAAGCATTAAAACAATAAAACTGTTAAAATGGTAATGTTCATGATATTTATATCATGATCTAAAAAAATTCAAAACGCAAAATGGTTGATTTCGCTATTGTGTTTTTCTTTACACATTGAAAAAAAGCCTCTTTTTCTATATTATATTTTCTGTAATTTTAAATTGTATTAAAAATTATTTAGAGAATAATTTATGTTAACATTCGTAACGTGATTCGCATTTGATATTTAAATAGGTCATATTATTTCAGCCACTTGCTACAACCCTGCCAACACCCTCAAAGTTTACGACGACACATAAGAGCTGTCCTAGTTTTTCCTTGTAGTTTTTGTCTAATGACCAACAGCTTGCTAGTGAGAAAATTTTGAAGATACCAAAAGGGGAAATCAGAATCAGTACAATGGTCAAAAGATAAGTAGTAGTCGTTTATAACCAGTTGGAAAACCAGTTGTCTGACCTTACCCAGCATCTGCCATCTCCACATGAATATAGGGTTAAGATTATGGTGTTATTAGTGGAGGAAACCGGAGAAAACCACCGACGTGCCACAAGCCACTGACAAACTTAATCACATAATGTTGTATCGAGTACACATCGCCATGAGCGGGATTCGAACTGGATCACGACGGCCCCCACATATAGCTATAATACTGCCCACGGGATGATAAGCAACAATCCGTCAATTTACGGATACACCCTTCAAAGAGTGTGTAATCTAGATGGATGTTTCATCATCGGGTCAGAGTCAAATTAAAACTTTTACAAATTATCGATTGAAGAATAACGCACATTAAATTGATTTGATAAGTTTTGACATGACTTATTGCATGGAATGTAAGCTATGTCTTGCAATCTTGACATTCCGCGGTTTTCTGTCGGAAATTAAAGATCTCGACTGAAATAATTATAACTCTTAACTATGTCGGTCAACCTTGAACGTGTTGAACAGATTACGAAGATAACAAGTAGAATGTTCATGGGATGATAATAATGTATCCGTTGCAATAGACCAATACGTTTAGCTGGATTGTTATGATGCGACCTAGATAAAAATACAGTCTGCATAATAACTTGCCCCTCCCTTTGCACACGTTGTGTATACTGCGAGTCAATCAGTTGTTCCTGTTAATACTATTTTATGAGTAAGAGCTGTCACTTTAAAAATAGAAATATAGTGTTGGCGGAGGAAACTGGAGAACCAGAAGACAACTCATTAATCGTTGTAAAATATCGTAGCATCAAGGACTCCTTACCAGATACGAGTTCCGAATTAACACACCTTACAGGTTATAGAAACATATTACATAAGTAGATGATCAGCGTACTATCTCCGCCACGCCTGCTTTATTTGTAAAACAGCAAATACTAGTATTATTTGAGGGACCATCGTGGTCGTGATCGTATGGTAGTTGGATTAATAAATACCTATGCAATAAGTGCCTATCACCATTACCCTTGTGAGTTCGAATCCCGCTCAGGCGAGGTGTACTCCATACAACATTATGTGATTAAGTTTTTTCAATGACTTGCGACAGTCCAGTTGTTTTCACCGGGTACACCTGTTTCCTTCACCAATAAACCTGATCGCCATGAAATAGCTGAAATATTATAGCGTTAAACACCATGACCCCCTAGTATTATTTGCTGATTTGATGTGATACTTCCTGTCCGTACATTCAAACGACGTTCATTCACAATCACTATTCATTACAACACCTAAGTGTTTCTCGAAAAATAAGAATTTAAAATATCAAACAATCAACATAATTCTAAAGTAAATACCCAAAGATGACTCTTAAAATTTAAATTCAATTTAAAATAAGGAATTTATCATCGTGTAGCGTGTGATTACTGATGAACACGATGAATGCTGAAGCACAAACGTGTAAATGCATCTTAAACTATATGGAATGTTTAATTGAATTCATTACTAAGAGAAACGAAAATCATAAAATGTATAAAAATATCAATTATTTTTTCTGTGGTGACCTTTCTTTCTCAATACAACGTTATATGACATAATACTTCCTTTATATTAACATTCATTTCTCTTTATATTGGAATGCATTGGTTATATTAAACATGTCATACGGTATTAGAAAAAAAGATGAAACACAAATTGCAAAACCAAATATTAAGAATCGTGGAAAGAGGCGCTATTGATACCCGTAACATACAAATACACGACAACTTGCTTTCCTGTCTTGGTACATGCACTTCAACAAAACATGACATTTGTTGTTTATGTTCAACCTCCCTTGTAGGAATAGTTGAGCTAAGTGGTGTTTAGGTCAGTACCTGGATCATGTAAATAAAGCTCGGCTGCTGACACGAACACTAATTAAACAAGGCCATATTGCCTTTAGGACGGAGTCATTGTTGTACGGCCGCCCTGGGTTGAAATCATTGTTAGATACATTCTACGGGTCGCCATCATGAACTAGTATACCGTTACGAAATGTCACTATTCAATTCAGAATAATGAATTGTATAAATTTTCCAAATCATTATTTGAATATGTCATAGCACAATGCTCCTGTGTTTTACTTCCTGAAATGCAACATTATAATGGCATCTGGAAATGTCAGTAAATCTAAGTCTCGCATATGTGACATTATAATTGTAACATATGTTCCACATCCCTTAGTTCCCGATGTGTTATTTTACATTTTTATCTTGCAATGTACTTTTCGTTAGTTCTCTATAAGTAACATTCCAATAATAAAACTGTTCAATTGGTAATGTACAGGATATTATATCATGATCTAAAACAATTCAAAACACAACATGTTTGATTTCCATACTGTGTTTTTCTTTTACGCATTAAAATAGCCTTCCTTTTCTCGTTTATATTTTCGGTGGCTGTAATCTATACATTCGTAACCTGATCCACCTTTTGGAATCTCTTGATATTTAAATAGGTCATATTATTTCAACTACTTGCTACAACTCAGCCAACACCTTAAAGTTTACGATGGAACATCAAAGCCGTCCTAATGACCAACAGTTTGATAGTGATAAAGTTTGAAGCTACCAAAGGGGGTAATCATAATCCGTAAATCGACAGACAGTACAATGGCCAAAAGAAAAAGGACAATGATTTACAAGTAATAGTTGTTTATAACCAGTTGCAAAGCCTACTTTACCGACCCTATCCACCATCTTCCCTCTTCACATAAACATAGGGTCAGGATTGTGGTGTTGAACACCAATTTCTACAATATGTCAGTTATATCTGTTATTGGTGAAGGAAGCCGGGGTATAAGAGAAAACTACGGACATGCGGCAAGTCAGTGACAAATTTAATCACATAATGTTGCATCGATTACACCTCGCCATGAGCGGAATTCGAATTCACAACGTAAGTAGTGATCAGCATTGACTGCATATTAAGTAGTTGTAAATCCAACTACAATGCGATTACGACGACAAGCACATGAACGTAGCTATAATACTAACCACGGATATTAAGCAACAGGTCAATTTAGGGATATACCCTTCAAATTGTATGTGACATATATGGATGTTTCATCATTGAGTCAGAGTTAAATTATTTGTTTCCTTAAAATTATCAATTAATTGGTTTGACTTGATTATTTTAATGAAAGAATAATACACAGTGGTGCACAATAAATTGATTTGATAAAGTTATGACATGAAGTATTACATGTCATATGTGGTATATTATGTAATCTTGACATTCCTCTTTTTTTTATCGGAAATTCAACTATTAAGGATGTCGACTGAAATAATTAATAACTATATAGGTCAACATTGAACGTGTTGAACAGATTACGCTTAGTAATCATGTCGAGAGATTGTTGCTTAACACGCAATTCTTCAGCCATATCACAGCGATAAGAAGTAACAATTCCATAGGATGATATTGATGCTTGCTTTGTACTAGACCAATACGTTTAGTTGGTTTGTGATGAAGCGATCTAGATAAAACTACAGTTTGCATAATGACTTGCCTCTCCATTTACACACGTTTTGCATAATGCGAGCAAATCAGTTGTTCCTCGTAATACTTTTGAAGAGTAAGAGTTTTCACTTTAAAAATAGAAATATAGTGTAGGCGGAGGAAACTGGAGGACCAGAAAACAACTCTTTAATCGTTTTCAGATATGGTAGCATCACATGCCACTTACCAGGTACGAGGTCCGAATTAAGACATCTTACAGGTTATAGCAACAGATTACATCAGTAGATGATCTGCGTACTATCACCGACACACCTGGTTTATCTGAGAAACCGCATATACTAGTATTCAAGAAAATTATATATCAAATTTAGTGCGCACGACGCGTTTCTGGAATGACCTTCATCAGGTACGCGAAATATTAGAAAGCTAAATAATTTAAAAGAGTTGATAGCACGAAAACCAAAGGTCTTAAACAGGATATCCTCCCAATTTGGCTATGGTCACATATGTCTGAGGGAGAAGCGTAGTTTTGATAATATTGCATTATTTAGGAATTGTAAATTTCAATAATAAATATATCTGATATAAAACGTGTCAGTGCAGAAACGCTGACTACTGTGCGGATGATACCCTCAAGGACTTATAGTCCACCAGCAGAGGTATCCACCACGTGATGGTAATAAAAACGTTGATATCAAATTTAGTACGGATAAAAGTTTCAAATTGTTATACAAGCTTAAACAACCTCAAAAAGGTGAATTTCAAATGAAATACATGTATTGTTCCTCAAATCGTGCTCACTTGAGATGTGACGGAGCTATCCCATGATTCAGTCTTCAGAGATAAAAAAAAAATAATGGATACATTATGATATAATATGGGAGGGTCCTAGATTGGGAGGGCAAGTGACCACTCAGTATTAATGTTGATATAGTAAAATCTAAATCAAACTTCATATTTTAGAAAATCTTCGTTTAATTTTCTAATTTTACTATATCAACACATACTGAGATGCTCCCCTGAGATTTCAGAGATAATGTTTCCATTGTATCAAATTAAGTGTATCAAGATCTTCCTGACTGGCATGTCTGACCGCTGAGTGTGTGTAAATAAAATATTTTTCCAGAGGGAAATAAGAGTCCAGTTTATTTGATTTATACTACCGCAGCATGTGTGATCCCTATGTGTTTTGCATTAATTGATAAAATAAACAAATTAATTGCATTCTACTTGTAATCTTATAAAGCAAACATTATTTACAAAATCTCAATCTTTTTTATCAAAAATATTTTTAAAACAATCAACTTTGTCTGAAGGCTTATTATAATACTCGAAAAATGTTTGTGAATTAGACCAATTAACAGTTTTTAAAATACCATCTAATGGTACTCCACATTTAAATGCAGATGTAGCTGCCGCTGATCGCGTACTATTTTGAAATATCTATTCCTGACAAAGAAAGCATTTTGTGGATCCAAGAACTTAAAGTTTGTCTTGATATTGATTTGAAAGGTTTTATAGTAGTAATTAAAAGTCTTGTCTCTTCTCTAATTAACCTAGTCCTTTCAAGATAATGTTTCATTGTGCGCACAATGCATACACTTTCGTCAGAGTCATATTTCTCCAAGTAAATAGGCGACAAATGCTTCCCTGGTCTTTTAACAATTCTAATATTCGGATACAAACATAATTTACAGTAATTTCAATTAACCTTATGTCCATTAAATGTAAAGTTTGTCCTCTGTGTCCTGTTAACAAAGACAGTAACATGACAAGTTTCCAGGTCAGATGTTTTAAGGATAAACGATTTACCGGTATGAGTGTTTTCAAATATTTTACAGCAATACTAACATCGCACGAATTGGAATACCTTGGTAATGACTGTTTATTACTAAATACACCACGAATAAATCTTGTAACCAGTGGATGCTCTCCAATAGTTTTGTTAATGTTATCAATCGCTGTAAGAGAAGACACGGCAGATCGAGCAGTGTTTAATGAACTATATCCAAATCCTTTTTGATAGAGAGCATCTAAATAATCCACTAGTAATGCGGGAGATGGCTTAATCGGATTTGACGTCCTTTCACTACAAAATTGCATCCATCTAGAGAGATGAACCCGATATTGCTTTTTGGTTGATATTTTCCGATGATCTCCCTGACAAGCGAAAAACTGCCAATCTGAGATTATTTATCGGATGAGATTTCGTTGGATCTGGTGGTGATGATAGTACATTTTTCATTTGCGATTATAGATAACTGTCTGCAGAAACCATCTTTAACATCCTTGTGAATCAAGTCATCAATTAATCGTGAAGTATTAATTACATTCTCAAGGCATTCTTCATACGAGTCCCCTTCTAAGAAAATATCGTCAATATAACACACATTTGTGAAACCTTGCTTCCGAAGATAAGAAAACACAGGTTTCAGTAATTTTGTAAATACACTAGGTGCACTACTCAATCCATTTGGCAGTGATGTAAATTGATACAATCTACCAGCCCAATAGAAAGATAAATATTTTCTAAAATGAGGGTCAATAGGGACACTCTCATCAGCGTCTTTCAAATCAATACTCGCAAACCATGAATGTTTCTTAATTATTGGTACAACACATCTTAAAGTTTCCATTTTGAAGTGGATATGGTCTACACCTGCATTTAAGTATTTTAAATTCAATATTAGTCTATGTGACCCATCCGATTTTGGTCTAATAAAGATGTTTGATATATAATGTTCTGGATCCGCTTTAGCGTTAGTTAGAACACCTTTCATCCGAAGTTTTTCGGATTGATAATTTGTTTGATATTTTTCCCCCATGAAAAATTATCTGGTGTGTTTTCAAACTGACATTCAGTTGAATCAATTGTTCCAATAACATCATTATCATTTTGAACGTGAAGTTTACACGTATATTTGTAGAGATACATTTCTGACTCAAGTCTGTCTGTTTGGTTTGTTCTGGCCTCTCCTTAAAACGGAACACCTTTATTATCCTGCTGTTTGTCTTGTAATTGCGATTTCAGCATAGACGTTGACCTCGGTGGAAAAGTTCTTTGAAGCGTCCTTGCAAGGAAAGCAAATCTGTTGTTGTGCTGACGAGGTGGAACGTATCCATAATTCGCCAGTACATTTGCTTTCGGGGCTTTTAGTTCATCTCTCTTTTTGTACAAAATTCCCTTTATTCTTGGACACGGTCTTCGCAATTTTATTTGTAGCCTCCGTGTCGGTAATGGTCTTGGACAATTCGTCCCCAAACAAAAACTTTGTTATTGGTACATTGTCACTGCAAAGGTCAGAGTATTCCCTTTGCAAGCGGGGCTGGATAAGAAATCTTCTTCGATAACTGAAATCACAGAAAGCTATGTGCATTAACTTGAATGTGTCTTTAGCCAGCTGTTTAAGTTCTGTGAAGTCCTTCATAGGGATGGAATCTATTTTCATTTTCATCGTTTTATTCATGATCTCTACAATAGGGAAAAAGGCTTTTAAAAGATATCCTTGACTTCTCTGAATTTTTGTGTCAGTATCCCGGACTTTTGGCTGACCTTTAAAAGCCTTCCATATCACAGGGTTACCCGTGGAACCGTCATATTCTTACAGTTTTCCGGCGCATTGTAGCTAAATCCTTCATTTTTTCTTTAGGGACTTTTGAATGAAAATTCTCATTGATAATTTTTGCTAAATTGTCATCAATTTTCTCTCCAAATTTTTATTCATTTATCATAAAACTTTCATATGTATGTTGAGGAGACCAACTTTGTAGCCTTCGGCTGTTTGTAATCCTCTATAAAATAAATAAAGCATTAAATTAAAAATAAAACTTTCTAAGTCATCCTCATTGATAGCCTCATGCATTCCGCTCTCGTTTACATTATGCGTTATCTACTTGCAAATCATCTAATTGATCAACGACAATTTCTTCGTGTTCAGGTAACTCCGTTAACGGAGCAAATGAAACAGTCATGGACTTGATCAACTCTGCTTGCTGTTTAATAAAAGTTTGATTTGCTAACAACTCTTGTGTTAAGTCAACAGTTTGTTTAACATCTTCATCCGAACTTTTTTTCTTCAAAACTGCCCTCACTTTCATCCATTGTGATGTCACAGTCATTATAATGCGAAGCTCCACCCACTTCGTCCATTCTGATCTAAAATTACCAGTACTGTATATACATTGTATATATATATATATATATGTATATATATATATAATGTTACTGTATAAAAATCAAACTAAGGTATATGACCACATGCGAAAAATGGCTAAGGTGCCTGGAATTGGCGTTGATGCCCGGAGTAAGCGGCAATGATGCAAAAATTATAGCGGGAAAAATATGCCATGAAGCTATTGTCCGCCATTAAATCTCGTACGAGACGCACATGCATAAAGTTAGAACTAATAAAAAAACTAATTTGTAAAGGGAAGGAAATCAATAGTTCCGGGTTACTCCACTCTGGAAATTATCTAACGTTAAAAAGTCACAAAATTTCAAAAGAACGGATGAATAAAACTCATTAAATAACTAAATCGAATGCACTTATAAAATATCCGTCTGAACTGAATAAAAAACAAATCGTCACTGAATCATGGGATAGCTACGACACATCTCAAGGGAACATCTCACTTGTAAACTGTTGGTCATTAGGTACAAAATGCATAGGAAAATGAGGAACATGCATTTTAATCTATATGGAATGTGTAATTGGATTCATTACTAGAAGAAACATAACTCACATAATGCATTGACATGTAAACTATTTCTTCTGTGGTCACCTTTCTTTCTAATTACAACATTATATGATATAATACTCTGTCTATATTAGTATTCGTTCCCCTTGGTACTGTATTGGTATTCATTTTTTTCACTAAAATTATGTTATAACGAATTGTTGCATTGAACATGTCATTTATGATATGATGTTTGTTGTGTATGTTAAACTTCAATTGAAGGAATAATTGCTTTGTTCAGTTTTGATGTCAGCTGTGTAGAGGTATTTGCCCAGTACACTGATTCCATAAATAGAGCTCAGCTGCTGACGCGAAAGCTACTTAAACAAGGCTACGTTTCTCCTGGGTTGAAGTCATTGTTATAAACATTCTACTGGCGTCATCATATACTAGTTGACTGTTATGGAATTTTAATTTCTCATATGTGAATGGAACATTGTATTTTACGAATTGGATAGGATATAATTCAATACACATCATGTCTTCATGATTTATCGTTGCCTAAAGTTCCCCAACCATCCCTTAGGTATGTTTTATGTTCTTCTTTAAATATTGTTCACCCGCGAGAGCTCAATACGACATATGGTTAGTACCAATTGTTCCTTACATTATAACATATATGTATTTGAAAAGGAAAACTTGTATCTGTTTCTGATATAGAATAATTTTCCCTTTATATAAATATACCTATACTATTCTGATCATAGTGATATCCCTCTATTAACTAAACATAATGATGCTTTATTCTGATCATAGTGATATCCCTCTATTAACTAAACATAATGATGCTTTATTCTGATCAATGTGATATCCCTCTATTAACTAAACATAATGATGCTTTATTCTGACCATAGTGATATCCCTCTATTAACTAAACATAATGATGCTTTATTCTGATCATGGTGATATCCCTCTATTAACTAAACATAATGATGCTTTTTTCTGATCATAGTGATATCCCTCTATTAACTAAACATAATGATGCTTTA
>MJUT01004945.1:246303-278040 GCA_002080005.1 Gigantidas platifrons
GGGGCTTTTGTCCGGGGGTTTATGTCCGGGGGGCTTTTGTCCTACACCCAAATATTTTAAATATAATTATTTCCATGTCACAGGTAATTATTTCTTTTGGTTTCATATATGGTTGTTATGTACTTAAAAAAAAACCCCAGGACTGAGTCTTCCACAAGTTTAAATAAAACTGTCCATGTCACAGCTTTGTTATTCTGGTTCTAGAAAAGTACGGGTACTTTAAAAAAATTATAAAGTGTGACAGTCTTAAATGCAATTTAAGATAATTATTTTACCTTGAGGTCAGTTCAATCTCATAGAATAGACATGATGGTACACAACAAGTTGCCTTAGGGTGTTGCACCCATATATTGCAAACATGTGTCTAGTTAAGAGAGTACAAGCGTGCTGGTTATGTCAATTACATGTCCTTGTCAATAAATGAATAATTCGACCGTAAGGACAGAGGTCAAGGTCATAGATGGACCATTATGGTATTCAATATATTGTTTTACGCTGATGCTCCTATATGGCAAATATAATGAGTCTAGATAAAAAGGAAAACGTTCTGCCCCAAGTCACTGATAAATTTTATCACATAATGTTGTATCGAATACACCTCTCCATGTGCGGGATTCTAAATTTCCTAGTACAAGGTCTGATTCACAAACTCAAAAATTGTGTTAATAGTCGACCTAAGCCTGTATTTAAAGACCAAGAAGCTGTTAAGTGTCTTTCCTCTCTTCATGACAAATATGTTATCGTTCCTGTGGACAAGGCTTCCTACAACATCGTGTTTGTATGTAAATCATATTACTACGAATGCCTAATCAAGGAATTAGGCATAAATAACAACACATCTGGTAATACCACGTTCAAACCAACTTCGTTCGACAAAGATGAAATCCTAGCTAACCACAGATTCTTTATGACCTCTTTAAACATTCCCTCTGGTAAAGCGTCTGGGGATTTACCCTAGTTGTATTGGATACCTAAACTCCATAAGACACCATCAAAGACAGGTACATAGCGAGATCATCAACTTGTTCGACGAAAGAATTGTGTATTCACCTGACAAAGATTATGTCTGCAGTAAAAGAGGGACAACAGAAATATTGTGAAACTGTTTACTCGCGTAGTGGCATAAATCACATGTGGATTTTGAAAAACTCGAAAGATATTTTTGATAATCTTAAATCAAGATCTTTCTCTCAAGTACCCTCCATCAAAACTTTTGATTTTTCAACTCTATATACCACTCTACCGCATGACAAATTAAAAACCCGCTTAAAAGAAACAATCCACAAAGCTTTAAAGTCATAGAAACGATTGCTCAAAATTTGTTGTGCTAGGCTACAATTCCACATATTTTTCAAACAAAATTCAAAAAGGTAAAACATACTACTCCGAGGTACAAGTGATCAGTATGCTGGAGTTCCTCATCGATAACCTATTTGTCTCCTTTGGAGGGACACTGTTTCATCAGGTCGTCGGCATACAAATGGGTACGAATTGTGCCCCTCTTCTAGCCGATTTATTTTTATACTCATATGAGTGGTAGTTTCTTCAAAAACTTGTAAAAGATAAGAAGATTCATGAAGCTAGAGCTTTTAATTTCACATACAGGTATATTGATGACGTTTTGTCTATCAATAATTCTAGATTTGCAGAATTTCTTCCATTAATATATCCTCCAGAGCTGGAAATTAAAGAGACCACAAATACATCTTCGTCCGCATCATTTTTGAGCTTATACCTCGAATTTGACGACAGTGGTCAACTCAGTACTAAAATTTATGATAAACGATACGACTTCAATTTTAAAATCATAAATTTTCCTAATATGTTCAGCAATATACCAGCTTCTCCGGCATATGGTGTTTACATCTCGCAATTGCTTCGTTATGCAAGAGCCAGTAGCAATTATTCTGATTTCTTGAAACGTCATCTTTATCTGAGAAACAGGCTACCGGATCAGGGCTATAAAAGGATTCGCCTTATTCGATCTCTTAAAAAGTTTATATTCCGATATCAAGATCTTATCGAAATATATTCTGTCTCTGCAGATACAATGGTAAAAGATGCATTTTCATATAGTGAAAATGTATAGAGATAATGATTTGGTTTATATGGTTTACAATGTCAAACATATTTTTGTGAATGTGTGACGTAAAAATGTTTTTACATTTACTGTCGTAATCAAAATACTTCAAAGGACTCATAGTTATTGATGGAGATGGTTCACGAGATATATTAGATACCCTCCTAACTGAATTTAGTACTGTGTTGACTATTATTTTACCTACTTTGTTCCAGTATTGTTATAAATGCTGTTCCAGTGACAACCGGAACCTTTGAACCGTAATGAAAGCGAGAGGTTTGGCGCCGTAAAATATGATTCAATCCACCATTTCTTTAGAAATAACTGTACCAAGTCAGGGCCATTGCGGTTTCCCAGTTTTCCGGTTGTTGACTGATTTTGTCTGTTTATTGATTTATGAGTTTTGACTTTCCCTTTAGAAGATTGTTCGGTGTTCGGTAATTTTGTTATTACCCTTATTTACATCTTTTGTTTTCTATTACATGTTAAAGTCCAGATGTGTCGAAAGAAACAAATAACAGAAAAACTGAAGAGAGCACAATGATCGACACTTCTTTGTATATTGAACAGAGGGGTTAGCAAATTAAAACCAAAATAGCCTGGAGCGGTCATGGTGCACACACCCACCGTAACATCTTTAAAAGGTTGTATTTAAGGTGGCAGGATCGTGGCATTCTAAAAACGGCAGCAATTAAGGCTGCACGCGCAGGCTTTGTGTATTATGACCAGACAACCACCCAGAGAGGGCATGCATCTATGATCCGGCACAGGGGCAGCTCATTTTGGTTGAGCCTTAATTAGCGGAATTAGTACACATAATATTGGAAAGAAAACATAATGGTATACCACAAAATACATTTAATAGAACACTCGTGTCATGTCAGCATACAAACACCTGAATATGCTTGGGTTCAGTAATCTTTGAAACGTAGGCCATATAAAAATATGCTTTTGTTACGAAATCATATATTTTAGTCAATTTGCAGATATATCTATGGCTTTTTTTTTATTAATGAAATTATAGTTTTACTTCATTTCAATTGAAGAACATTCACATAGTCTATATTCGAACGAGTTGTCATTTGGAGCAAATGCCACACTGGTTTTTCCATTTTTCATCTGTTTCCCTCCAAACTGGTATGTTTGCATTCCGTTACACATCCGTTGTTTTCTCTTACAACAAAACGTACAAGATGATATAACATGTTTAAACTCTCTTTTAAACTTTTCCTAAAATGAAAAAAAGAAAAATGGCAACAATATTATACTTACTCTTCTATAAATAATAATACGTGAAAATAATGTCTATCTTGATATAAAACCATTGATATTGAGTTGTGTTTGTATGTGTTTATTATTCACTGTATTCGCAGTAGTAATAGCACCAAGGGTGTATGTATATTACAGAGTAAAACACGAAAGTCGCTAAAAAAAAAAGATCGCAAATATAGCTATAATGATCAACATATAGACGTCAAATTATCCACTCACATTTATTGGTATAAATTGATCAAGTCGAATATATAGACTCATTGGTAATAGGAACTTTGATAACAGTTGTCGTATAAAAGCAAGAATTTCATCTAGATATGCATTTACATACTACCGCCTTTTTAAATTTGTGATTTCGACCGATTTCCGCGTCGAAGGTGTACTCGATACAACATTAAACTGTGCTAGTGACTAACAGAATGTCTTTGATTTTGCGACATTATTTTTAGACTAATGTGTATCGCCGTCAGTCTTAAATAACCATAGTTGGCTTTCTTTCGTATAATTGTATTTATTTTGTTGTTTGATATTCAAATTTTGTATTCCAAATGATTGGAGTTTAACACAACTGGCAAATATTAAATACAGAAGTATGCATATGGAGAACTTATTGCATGTTGGTACCATATATACATAAATTTAGACTACATGTACTGAATATGCATACATATGTCAGCTGTAGCAGAATTCATGGAGATGCATTTAAATTATAGCATTAATAAAATATGAGACAGAAATTAACATTCGTCTAAGTGAAAAAACTTACATTTAATAGTCCATATATAAATGGATTGTAGCAGGAATTACTCATGGCCAACCAGTTAGAACACAACCACACTATGTTGATGTACTTGAACCTATAAACATACATTTTGAAACTTGAATTACTCGTCCTTATTAAAATGTGTTAAAAATATCAATCATGGGATTTTTTTAAATTATAATGTGATTTTTGCTGCTGTAATATAAGTTCCTATGCAGTGCTTGTGTCTTTGTATAAGATCGCACCAAGTCGATTGTAGCCCCATGTGAATTCAGCTGGTAGCTTAAAATATTAGTAATCATAATTCCTGTATATAGCTATCACAATATTGCAAAAAAGAATTGTCCATTTTTTATTGCCCCTTCGTTATTCTCTAACGTTCAAAAGTTTCAACGTATGATTTAGGCATGACAACTTAGTCTTTTGCCCGTACAAGGCTAAATGAGGAATGTTTGTACAGGACCTCACAAACATCATTAGCCCTATAAGACAAATCATTTTGATTCGTAGTTTCCAAAGTCAATAATTATTAAATTTCAATCCATCAAAAACCATAATTCCCCCATTGTGTATGTTACTGACACAAACGAAATAAGGGATGCTTGTAGAGGATCAATTAAGAAATGATTGTTGATTGCCTTTGGGAATCGACTTTATATTCTATAATGGATCTTTTATTACATGTACTTTACGTCCTTTGTCAAATAGTTGATGCATATTCAAGACGAAAACAAGTTCAATGATATTTGAAAAATAATATATTTGCAGGAATGATGGAGAGACAAACGGAACATTTGACTGCCACTGACAAAGTATGAAAAGTTGTAGCGTCTACAATACACATACATGTACTCTTTTTTTTTTAAATCTACGAAAATGGTCTTTACCGCACAGGAACCAGTACCCCGCTCCGCAAGACACGTTGCCCATTATGGTCCACAGGTTGTGCGGAATATTACCCTACAACTCCCCTCCCCTCATCGAGAGTGCTCCCAATAATCGCCACGTTGAGATGCACTGTGTAGCTAGCTATGTGGGTTCAAAGCCCGTAATTATCACCATAACCTAATAGATACAATGCAAATTTCTGTGTGATCAATGGTTTCCGGCTATGCTTGTGTTCCTGGTATCGCTAAAACACGTGGAAGAAATGCTAACACTCAATGTTCCATTTGTAAATAACGTGGAACTTCTTCAACTTCAAATTTTTCAGCAGTTTTCTATGGGTATTCCGGATTCCTCCATCAATAAAACTAAAAGCCACATATATATGTAACTGAAATATTCTTAAAAGTGTTGTTAAATACCATAACAGTAATCACTAAGTCTAATGTGAAAAATGAATGCTAAGTATATAAGAAATATATTAAACATACAAAAACTTCCTTACGTCTGGTTAGTGGAGATTGTATAAGCTTTTCCATACTATTCGTTGATATTTGACCGAATCTACTTACGATGTTATTTTGTCTTTATAAAATGGAACCAGTATATTGTATACTTGAAGAGGCAACCAACACAATCCAAACAAACTTACAACAATAATAAGCATCTTCACAACCTGGAATAAAAAACAAATAACTCATCAATGTTAAGGAGATCGGTTTTCATATTTACCCGTTTCTATACCATCTAATCTTTCTCGTCGCCATCACACTTATTGTTTTATTCTTATTGACGTCACTTCCGAATATTATTTTTTGGATTTTCGATAAGCATGCGAAATTTAGAATTTCCGAAATATTGTCGTAAACAATTTGGAATAAAAATACTGCTAGTTTTCTTGACATATATAATAAATTGCTTGATTGTTGTATAAAGCAAACTGTAACAGTATTTCATAAAAGTTTGAAGATACCAAAACGGTAATCAAAAGCCCACTGGATCTCAAAGTTACCTGTTAATTATATACGTCTGAAAATTAAACCAAACAGTGTTAGAATTAGATTTGTGAGCTGTCAAATTTTTGTTCTTCCTTCGAAGGGATTTGAACTCACACGTGGAACCGATGTGGTCGAGTGGTCTAGGGCGCTGGAATTAAGGCTAAGCGATTGGTGCTTCGGTGTATCAATGATATCAGTTCAAATCCCGTCGAGGGAAGAACAAAAATCTGACAGCTCACAAATCTAATTCTAACACTGTTTGGTTTAATTTTCAGAAGGTATGTTATCTATAAATATTTGCATTATTTAATACATTTATGATCCACTCACTGAATATTGTATTGTCTTCCTTACAAAAACCAATAACTATCGGAATGTTCCAAGCTGATACAATATAATACCAATATGTATCAAGCAATCTATGCTATATGTGGTAATTTACGAAGCAATAAAAACAATACAAGACAATACAATTTAAATTTTAATGAATGCAAACTAAAATAGAAGGAACACGACGAACCAACTTATCTGATATTAATTTATTTAACCACAGCCATTTACCCCAGGCATGTCGTGCAAATGAATTTAATATCAGCTTAAATGGTGTTTAACTCCAGCCATTTACCCCAGGCATGTCGTGCTAATGAATTTAATTTCAGCTTAAATGGTGTTTAATCTACACAATCAAATCGTTTCTAAAAGGATTTACAATTGATAAATTATCGCTCTGTCAAATCAGAATACCCAAATGGAAAATAAAAGACAGAAACATAAGGTCGAAACAAGAAGTACTTGCGTTTGTTTTTAATTCTGTTTCCTACTCGACATATCATTCAAGGTAACCTGAATGGAAGGGCACCATTAAACTGTATGAAGTAATCGGGACGGGAAATGTTTTCACTTGTAGCAAATATACTCAACATAATTTGATACTTATCTAGAACCTTGACACAGATCTACGAAATATAATCAGTTTTATATAGATTGAAAACATCAGAACAACTACCATCGAGAAACAGGCGGGTGGGAGGACAATCTGGCACTTCGGAATATCAGATTTTAAATTAGCTTTCGAAATATAACATAGAAAATGCGACGTCGCGTTTTAATTTACAACAAAAAACAATATGTTTATATTACATGTATAATTAATAATCATTTTGTATATCAAAACATTTAAAATTATAATAAATACATTAAATAAATGTTAATTTTGTGTACTTAGTAATTAAAAACAACTGTATGAGCCGTGGTAATTAATTGTACCCCATGCTATGCAACATTTATTATAACTATTAAAATGAATCAAAGCATGGTGCTCGCGGCGGTATAATAAAACCTACTGAATTATTAATTTCTGTAATACATGTTTTATTTCAGGTAGCCTTCCACTCACGAAATTCTACATATAACAGCTAATATATGATGTTGATTGGCTACATAACTTATATGGTTACTTTTCCTTTAAATGGCGACCTCTGTCGTGTTGGACAGGGATTTCGATCCATAACATTGGATCACCGGATTATAACTAACATTTTTAAAAAGCCGAGGAGGCAATAAAGAATGGACAACCCAGAGAGACTTGCAACATTGGGCATGCAAGACATAGAAACAAGAAAAAAAACCCACATAAAAATAAAAAGATGAGCAACACGGACCCCATTAAAACAACTGGGGAATGTGAAGTAAAAACGTAGGCGTATCGTGGCGGTCATGTTTATTGTTGGAAGAAACTGGAGAAAACCACCGACCTGTCGCAAGTCACTAACAAACGTCATCACAGAATGTTGTATCGAGTACACCTCGCCATAAACGTGATTCAAAGTCACAACTTTAGTGGTGATAGGCACTGACTGTAAATCCAACTACAATATAATCACTACCACGACGGCCCCCTTTTTCTTGGACATTTACAACAATTAATTAAATTCATATAATACTGGAACACTTTCTTCAAACTTTTTGACAGCGATATTGTATTGCCTTTAGTGTCATACAAACACGTTTATAGAAGAAATAGTACGTTACATTAGTTTGCTTTAAAGGTATATTCTAACATGACGTCCTTCATTGGCTATATAAATAATACAGTGATAAAACTCGATATATTTTAATTCGCTCATGCGTATTGACGAACAAATAACAAACATAATTCCCTAGTGAATGTATGTATTCATACAGCACTATGGTGCATAGCAAACATAAAAATGCCCGTATTGTTTTTACCTATATTTTTCCGGAATAAATACTTAAGACAACCATCAATGGACTTTGACTTTTGAAATTTAACATCTTCCGGAAGTCGTTTACAAGGAACGCTGATGACATTGAAACACATGGTTACTGATTTATTTTAAGATTGTGTGAGCATTTTACTTGTTTAAGTTGCTAAATTCAAAATGCCATTAAATTGGAAAATATCAGTAACTTCATAGCATCACAGTCTATTTATTCATAAAAGAAAAACATCTGTAAAACAAGAAGGTTAGTGAATTTTGTTATGAAATGCATTTCCATTACTGACTTCCACTTCAAAAAATAAGTTAGATTTGTCCTACTAGAATCGAAATAATTCATGGAAGCCAGAGTTTGTATCGCGTTTTAACACGGGTAACATTATTTTCGTTGCATTTTATCCCTCGCTAACGCTCGGGATAAAATTTGTACGAAATTAATGTTACCCATGTTAAAACTGTATACAAACTCTGGCTTCCATGAATTATTTCTTAAATGTTTTATACAGTGAAACCTGTCTAAACCGAACGTCCCTTGGACCAACTTTTGTGACAGATGTGTGTTTTATACAGGTCAAAGTAACAAACATTTCCTACAGTAGGACTTTATTTTAATGTTTGGTTTATTCAGGGTTCAGTGTAAGCAGGTATTACTGTATTCCAATGATTGATTGATTGTTAGTTGCATAATGTCCAGTGGTAGTTCAGTGATTTCACTTCTTTCGGTATTTTTGGGTAAAAGATTTAAATATAAGTTTACAGATTACTGACAAACGTCAAATGATGACAATACATCACGTGATCTGTAGGATCATGTGAACTAAAAGGGGAGAAATTTTCCTCCCAAAGACATATACACATCCTCCTTGATGTAAACTAGTGCTTCAGAATTCAAAACTATTAAAAGGTTACATTTTCAATCGCAAGAAAATAGAGAATGTTTGAAATTCATGAAATTTTGAAACTGAACCCATTGTTACCCTAACCATAACCCCAAGTCTTCACGCGATTTCCTAGAAAAGTCCTCGGTGATATAAAGATGTATTTCAATGTTCAAAATCCAGAATACACGAACGGTTATTGTTTCGAAGCCATCACAGTTTTAAAATGCCATTCATTAATTAAACCTTCTTTAGTTCACCTGGCCAAAGGCCATGTGAGCTTTTGTCATGGGTAAGCGTCCGTCGTCCGTCCGTTAGCTTTTCACATTTAACTCTTCTTCTCTGAAATCGCTCAACAGATTTCAACCAAACTTGCCGTAAATGTTCATTGGATGGTCCTTTACCAGATTTGTGTTTTTGGTGTAGATCGGAAATTCAACATGGCTGCCAGGGCCAATAATATGTTCTGATTGGTTGAAAACTTGAAAATCTTCTTTTCAGAAACCACTAAACCAATTGAATTGTGACTTTGCAGGAATGATCATTGGGTGGTCCTGTACTAAACTTGTGAATCGTTTGCCGATCGGTGATTCAAGATGGCCGCCATGACTCGACTTAGTTTAACATTGGATCCTATGGGAATTTCACATTTTCATCTTTTTTTTCTGAAACCACGCAACAGATTTGAACTAAGCTTGGCAGAAATGTTCATTAAATGGTTATATACAAGATTTTTGTTTTTGGCGCTGATCGGAAATCCATCATGGCTGCCAGGGCTCATAATGTGTTCTGATTGGTCGAAATTTAAAAAAATCTTCTTGTTAGAAACCACTAAGCCAATTGAATTGTGACTTTACATGAATGATCATTGGGTGATCCTGTACTAAACTTGTGAATCATTTGCTGATCGGAAAATCAAGATGGCCGCCATGACTCGACATAGCTTAACATAGGACCCTATGGGAATTTCACATTTTCATCTTTTTTTCTGAAACCACGAAACAGATTTGAACCAAACTTGCCAGAAATGTTCATTAGTTGGTCATATACAAGTTTATTGTTTTTGGCACTGATCGGAAATCCAACATGGCTGCCAGGGCATATAATGTGTTCTGATTGGTCGAAATTTTAAAAATCTACTTGTTAGAAACCACTAAGCCAATTGAATTGTGACTTTACAGGAATGATCATTGGGTGGTCCTGTACTAAATTTGTGAATCATTTGCTGATCGGAAGTTCAAGATGGCCGCCATGACTCGACTTAGTTTTAACATAGGACCCTATGGAAACAATGTTTAAAAGTCTTCTCCTCTGAAACCAGCAAGTAAATTTAAAGCAAACATGGCATGAATGGTCCTTAGGTCGTCAACTTTCAAAATTATGTCCTGTGAACCCACCCTCCATCCATGGTCGCCATCAGCGGACATAGTTTTAACATAGGATCCTATGGGACAATTGTTTAAAAGTATTCTCCTCTGAAACCATTCAGTCAATTTAAAGCAAACATGGCATGGATGGTCCTTGGGTAGTATACTTTTAAAATTGTGTCCGGTGAGCACGACCTCCATCAAAGATGGCTGCCATGAGCAGACATAGTTTTACCATAGAACCCTATGGGATTTGAATAGTAACTTAGATGTATTAGGCATGCAGACATTCTTAAGAGGACTTAGTTATGTCAGGTGAGCGATACAGGCTCATCTGAGCCTCTAGTTTTAATATCGATTTGGGTGAGTTTATTAGCAAGTTCCTTCAGTATGCATAACAACTGATAATGCTTACATTAACTTTACATCGAAAAAATATGTTTTTATAAACGAAACTAAATCGCCTTAATAACCAAACAATTGATATATGCTGCGTCTACTTCAAGTAGTACACTATATAAATTAAGTTAGCACGACAGTCTGACTTCTGATAATAAATGCATTTTAAGCACCCAGATACATTACATTTGAACTTCCGTTTGATGTTAACATTGAAATCCGATTTGAAAATAAATCAACAGCTGTGTTTATGTATTGAGTATGTTAATGGCAACGAAGTCTTGCTAGACATAATTCATTTTCACACCAGAACTATCTTGAAAGTTAGATAGAATCAAATGTTTAACAGCATTTTCCAAAATAACTGGCATAATAAATGACGCCTGGAAGTGTCTGTTGCATATCAATATCGAAATGTAGTTCTCAATAAATAGAGTCCATAAGGTGTTAAATGTTGTTAAAATAACAACGCAAAGGAAGAAATCATAGGATACAGAATTCCGATTTATTCGGGTTCAGTTAAAAACAGGTGTCACTATTTTCCATTGACTGGCTGATTTTCAGTTGTATTACGTCCATTGGCAAATATAACATGATTGTCCAGAAACGGAACAAGTTTACAAAAAACATCTAAAGACTTTACATAAATTAATATGGGGGATGGCACAACCGGGTAAAAGACGTTTGACTTCTCTATAATACGGATACTTGTTATAAATCTACAAATGAGATATTTAAACGCACATGGAGAATGGGACTCTCTACACATTTTACCGGTTGTTGGTTCTGTTCAGACTCTCCGTATAATAACTTCACCATTCCCATGACGACGCGTTTGGTATCTCTTTAGGTTGAGTGAATATTGACAAAACTACATTTACATTATATACATTCGATACGAATATGATCATTAATACATTCGTTAGCAATGTAGCGTGTAACCTGAATAGATGTATATTAACACTGGGTCCGTACCAGTTTCCTGGGGACTTCACAAATAATAGTCGTGTATATAAAATAAAATGTTCAAACAATGTATAACCCAACAAACTAAAATAGGTGCAATGGCTCTTTGCAAATAATAAATGATAACACACTATCTACACAGACTATCTAACGTAAAACCAACCAACAAAAATATGTGCAATGGCTCCTTGCAATTATGCTAAATTACTATCTACACAGACTAATATATAACTATCCTAATGGAACACACACTAACACTGCACAGACCCCAATATAAACAATGAATATTTATAAACAGCTACATTGTTTCAGACCCTGTCTGAAACCTAACTAACTAGTCACCAGTCATCAACACCTGCTTCCGACCTATGTTTCGAACCCTGTCTCAACACGAAAACTATGTCACAACCTTAGACGATAGACCTATACCATAAACAACATGAAAACTGTGTGAATTAATAATAGTTCCAAACCAAATGTGAGTCGTCAGTTGTAACCACTGGTTTCAACACCGGACCCAGCAAAAGGTTGTCACTAACCTTGAAACAATCACCAACCCATGAGGGTCATGAGTCGTTACCAGAGGAACAACACAGCACCCAGCAAAAAGTCGTATTGTTTCAAACTCTCTCTCTTACCTTGTGTCTTCACACAGCGAGGTTCCAGTCTTTAATAAACTTCAATCAACCAGCCTATTTCGCTGCCAAATCTTCGGGCTTAAGTACAATGAACGCGACCGTAAAAGAAAGCCTGTCAAATTCTAAATTGAATTAACCAATCAAAACCACTGTTTCATATTGATGTTCGGTTAGCCTAACAAGCTGAATGCATGATCAAATGTTTCTTGTTAAATATTAATTCCAAATAAGTGATAATCTAAAAATAATCATATGTATGTGTTTATTAATTCATTCTTAACAAATAAATATCGTTTGTGCCACGTTTTGACTAAAAATAACACGGATGTCAACTGATATATAATATGACCATTGTAATAACAAAGGGGGACAATCCAGGTAATTACATATATGTTGATGTGAACAGCTGATATCGTTACACTACCCACGCCTTCGACTTCATGCGTCCTCGCATGACATTAAATAGTATTCCTACACCGACACCATGAAATAAAACGTCCAATTTAACTAAAAAGCTAAAAAGATCAAACCAAATGTCTTTTTCATAACATTAACCCCGAACTGTTTCTGCAATAGCTCTGAAGGCTATTCTCATCTAGCACCGCAAAACTTTGTGCCAGAACAACACATAAAACAAGTATAAATGTTCCACACACAGTCTGGAAACAAATATAGATGTCTAAGAATTTAAACATGACCTAACGTCATAACACCCACTAGACTGCATTAGTCTAAAACAAACAGTTCCTATCCCTCACCAGCTATCTTTCATGCCAACTTAAACAGACCGTTTGGTGTAAGAGTTCCTGTCAATTAAAAGTGACGTATAAGGGTAAGGTTTGAAATGATATAAACAAAAACAAAGAGAAGTAAATATATTTTATATAATGCTCCAATGCATAGAATATTAGGTCCTGCCCATCGTTCACACAATCCAAATTGTCTCATGCTCTTCGATCTTCTCAACTTGTCTTCCTTCTTCCACATATTTTGTGATGATCTTTACCATCTTCCTCCCCGTTGCCACATTTGTCTGGGTGACTTTGTCCTTGTGAAGTTCATCAATCTTCAGCCTTTTTGAAGGCTCATCATTAACTGTCTGGGTGTCGTTGCTAACAACATCCACCTTCTGAGACCTGTCAGCTTCCACAATCTCCTCACTTATCCTTGTATCAGTCGAAACATCCAGTTTCCTTTTGACAGGTGCTGCAACAGGTCTTGGTGAGCACGACTTCCTTAGTGTTCTCCCCAGCTCCAAGTCACTAGTACCTTTCATATCTGTCTGATGACTACTCTTTGATTTCTCGTGTTTGTCATCATGATTATCTCCGTCGTCAGAGATGTCTCCTATCAATTCCCCCGGATTGTACTTCTCGATGTCATCATCTTTCTGACTATCCTCGTCTGATGATTCCTTATCAGATCCTTCATCTTCCTGCTTAACTTCAACCGCCTTTGGTCCAGTGTTGGGTAGCTGTCCATGTATGTTCTTTATGTATCTCTTCATATACTCTTTCTTCTTAAACACCTGGCTACAAACTTCACACGTGAATTGTGTCATCTCTTTGACACATTAGAGGAGATGTGTCTTCAGCTGCTTCTGATTAGAAAAATCCCTACTGCATAACATGCAGGATGCCATCAGCTGAACTTCCTTTGTTTTCTGGGTGTAACCTTTGTGTGTACCATTGTGTTTTCTAAAACAAATAAACAAACATATATACAGCTATGTACATTTCCTGACACTGGACTAGCTATCTCACTTACTGGGCTGACCTTAGCCATAACTGTTCCCTCGTATATGGCTTTGGGCTCTGAAGAAACATCCGTAAGTCGAAGTGGTATATCTTTATTGGTTTTAACAAGGGTTCTGCCAACTAATGCTTTGTCAGATTTTCTAAAGTCTTCAGTTGGTTCTACAAGTCCTACTTTAAACAAAATAGGAAACCTATCTTTCACTTTCCCGTTCACTACTATTTCACTTTGTGGAGATATAATAACGGTTTCAGAAACCGAGACCCTGTAACACCCGATTTGCCCTTGAATATTAAACTGAATTTTGTGACCTTGGATTTTGATAGTGTTGTTGCACATGTCAACTCTTCAAAAAGTCAAGCCCCAGTATCCCATCTACGTTTATATCAGCAACCACGGCTTCGTTCAGACACTTAAAATTGTCTGACTTAATTTCAATAATGGTTTTGCCTGCTACTTTTAGAGATTCCCCATTTGCTGTCAGTATGTCCCGCTGTGCGGATTTAATGTTGGCATGTTGCTCATGTCTTTAAAAAAAAACAGTTGAAATAAGGGTCACTGTGTCTATCAGCAAATTTCCAATAACTCCATTCAACTTTGCCTTAATAAACATACCAGCCTCTGGTGCTAGTTTATGCACTCCCACAGAACCTGGGGTTTTGTCAGATGTGATAGGTGTAGTATCTGTCTTACCCCGATCATCATTATTTCTACCTTTTTGCCGACTCCCGTTTTGGTTTTGCCTTCGTCCTTTAGGGCAGAAACGAACCATGTGTCCCTTCTCCCCACAACCATAACATGTCACATCTCCTCTGGGACAAAACCGGGCAATGTGCCCCAGCTTTCCACAAGCATGACATTGTCTTAAATTTTGATCCCTAGGTGTTTGCTTACTTTTCAAACCTTTAACCTCTTTCTGTAGGTCTGTTAATGCTTGTTGCATTGTCTTTAGAAGGGTGGCTGTTTCATCTTTGGTCTCTTGTTCCGCAGCAGACCTTAGGTACCCATCCCCTTCGTTTCTTTTTAGCTCGGCTTTATTGAAAGTCTCCAGCTCAACTACATGCCTAATGGGATCGTTGAGATTGATGAGTCTTGCCTGTTTTATCCTCAGCCGCATGTCTCCATCAATCAATGAGTCTTTTAAACTGCTCCTTGGCTAAGGTTTCTCGTACATCGTTTGAAGCTGTTGGGTAGCCTTACATCTTTACCTAACTCAAGCAGTGTCTCAACAGCTCTTTGCCTTCTTTCTCTTAGCTGAGTTCTATACAACCCAGTCTGGTTCGAGGGCGAAAACCGCTCCTCTAAAGACTTAACCAGCTCTTTAAAATCGTGGCGTGATTCCAAGGGAAGGTTCCCTAACACACCTTGTGCCTGACCTCTAAGGGAGAAAGCCAGCTACAAAGCCTTTTTCCTTGTCAGACCAGTGGTTGATCTCCGAACAAGCATCAAAATGTGACTTGTAGTCAAGCCAGGGGCCCTACCGTCATAGGTTGCCTGTTTGACTATATTTGTAGTTTTCACACTTTCAACATGTTCGAGACCATCATGCCTCCTTTCTATTGTGCCCGTTACTTTAGAGGAAGTATCAGCTAATGGCTTGTAACTTGGTCGGGTAGTTGTAACAAACTTGTCGCTTGGCGAAGTCTGTTTATGCGTTTGGTAGACACCCGAACCAAGTTCACTTGTGGTTTGCCTTTCTCCTAAATAAGGTGTGGAGGTATCAAACCTCGTAGGTGTCTTATACCTACTTGTCTCGAGAATAGGGGCATTTGCTTGTACAGTCCTTCTACCTGAACCTATCCCAGAGTCAGTTGACCTCCGTGTTTCTTGATGCACGGGCATGGGAACTGGTGATATGCTTCTCCTATATTCGCGGACCTTAAATTTCTCTGCATTTAAATGCTCTATCTCCCGCCGAAGCTGCTCTTCGGTCAAGCTTTCAGCATGGTCATACAAAAGACTTATATCCTCTCTTGACATGGCCATTTCAATTTACGATACAAAACTAATTTTGAACAGATCCCCACCGCTGCCACCAATGTGTAGCGTGTAACCTGAATAGATGTATATTAACACTGGGTCCGTACCAGTTTCCTGGGGACCTAACAAATAATAGTCTTGTATATAAAAGAAAATGTTCAAACAATGTATAACCTAACAAACTAAAATAGGTGCAATGGCTCTTTGCAAATAATTAATGATAAAGCACTATCTACACAGACTATCTAACGTAAAACCAACCAACAAAAATATGTGCAATGGCTCCTTGCAATTGATATATGCTAAATTACTATCTACACAGACTAATATATAACTATCCTAATGGAACACACTAACACTGCACAGACCCCAATATAAACAATGAATATTTATAAACAGCTACATTGTTTCAGACCCTGTCTGAAACCTAACTAACAAGTCACCAGTCATCAACACCTGCTTCAGACCTATGTCTCGAACCCTGTGTCAACACGAAAACTATGTCACAACCTTAGACGACAGACCTATACCATAAACAACATGAAAACTGTGTGAATTAATAATAGTTCCAAACCAAATGTGAGTCGTCAGTTGTAACCACTGTTTTCAACACCGGACCCAGCAAAAGGTTGTCACTAACCTTGAAACAATCACCAACCCATGAGGGTCATGAGTCGTTACCAGAGGAACAACACAGCAGCCAGCAAAAAAGTCGTATTGTTTCAAACTCTCTCTCTTACCTTGTGTCTTCACACAGCGAGGTTCCAGTCTTTAATAAACTTCAATCAACCAGCCTATTTCACTGCCAAATCTTCGGGCTTAAATACAATGAACGCGACCGTAAAAGAAAGCCTGTCAAATTCTAAGTTGAATTAACCAATCAAAACAACTGTTTCATATTGATGTTCGGTTAGCCTAACAAGCTGAATGCATGATCAAATGTTTCTTGTTAAATATTAATTCCAAATAAGTAATAATCTAAAAATAATCATCTGTATGTGTTTATTAATTCATTCTTAACAAATAAATATCGTTTGTACCACGTTTTGACTAAAAATAACACGGACGTCAACTGATTTATAATATAACCATTGTAATAACAAAGGGGGACAATCCAGGTAATTACATATATGTTGATGTGAACAGCTGATATCGCTACAGCAACATATTTCACAAAAATGAACCATTGATATGTTATGTTGTGTCATTATCGTATCATATTTCAGAGTTAATATGTCGGTTAATGGTGATTAATGTCATTTTTGACAATATTTTAGAGCTATATATTTTCAGTCAGTGTTACACGAAGATAACCATCGGTCTACCGCAAGTTACTGGCAAACTGTATCATATAATGTTGCATATAATTCCCAGACAAAACCACAAACCTGCCGCAAGTCAATAGTAAATGTGATCATATAATGTTGCATATAATTCCCAGACAAAACCACAGACCTGCCGCAAGTCAATAGTAAATGTGATCATATAATGTTGCATAGAATAACCACACACCTGCCGAAAGTCACTGACAAACTTGATCATATACTGTTATATCGAGTACAGCCTCGCAATGTGCGGAAATTGAACCCAGAAATTTAGTAGATATATAGGTAATGATTGCATAGGTATATGTAAACCAAATTAACTACTAGACGATAGCAGCAACGACGCCTCTTACTGTATAATAAAGCAATACTCCAAAGACTTGCATTCTGAAAACATATTAAAACATAACGTAGACTTATTTTGTTTGGGGGGGTGGGGGTGTAAAGGTCATTATTTGTTCACTTACTGTATGGTGTTCGTCTTGTCTTGACAGGAACATGCAATTTGGTAAACTCAGAAAATGTAATTGATTGACAAATATTTACAGCATGGGACACGGTCTAATTGGCATAGTGAAGTAGACATATTGCCACTGTTAATTACTTTCTGAAATCGGTATTTCCGAATCGGATACCTTCTACCATTGAAACTTGTATGCTAACGTATTCTCATTGGTTTTGACTTTGGAACTGTATTATATATCTTGGGAGCACGCATTAACCTTTCAGACTACATGTATGCAAGTAGATTTTATACAATTTGTTGTCATGCTGTTCTTCTCTGTGTATGACACATTACATAATACATTTATTATTAATATGGGTGTGATTATGTTTTATTGTCAATATCACATGTGTTCGATGCGATTTATTCATATTTCCATTATTAATCATATCGGTCTGCATTTATCTATACTGGAACGTTATCCCGCAATTTGTATGAAATAAAGTATAACCGATGGTACATGTGTGATCTTAGCAGATTTAGGCTATTCTCTTTAGTCATTTTGGTTTTCCTGTTTCCATTCTAAAATTATTTGGCTTTCCAATCTTTCGACTTTGACCCGATGAAGGTTATCCGAGAAACGCGTCGTGCGCACTACATTTGATATCTACATTTTCATTACATGATATACCAAATCTTAATTTAGATAAAATACATAAAAACTATCAACAACACAATTTTAAGATATTTCTTACAACGATCATCAATTGATATAAATCCAATACATAACGAACAGATTATTTCCTAAAGTAAAAAAAAAAATATATTAAAACATTTTTTATTATTTTTTTCTCAAAATTTTTCCGATATATCAAATTCAGTGGGATAATCCTCATAAAGTACGTGGAACGTTAAAAGATTGGAAAGTCAAATAAGTTATAATTTTGAGAAGCAAGAAAACCAACGGGCCTTAAGAGGATAGACAAAATCGGCTAAATGTATGTACCTATGTCTGAGGCTAGCTTTAAATAATAATTACAGTATCTAATGTTATCTTTATAATCATATCAACATTCAATATTAAACAGGGACGGTTGTTGTTGTGACCATATGGTAGTTTAATTTACAACTACCTATGCAATCATTACAACTACCTATGCAATCACCACTAACGCTATGAGTTCAATTCCAGCCCAGACAATGTGTACTCGATACAACATTATGTGAAAAAGTCCGTACGTGACTTGCAACAGGTCGGGGCTTTCCACCGGTTATCTTCACCAATAAAACTGACCGCCACAATATAACTGAACTATAGTGGCGTTAAGAACCATAACCTGCACCCCTGCATATAAAACTCAAAAGGAATATCCTGAAACATGTACTTGACATGAATTGTTTTAAAGAGTTGTATATGTCGGAATTCTCTTATCAGAAATAAAACAAATGATATCAACTTGATTTAAATTTCCATATATGTTTTATCTTTAGCTTTTAAAATTTGACATCGGAAGTGTTTTATATTGTTCCCCTGGATACCATAATATCTTGAAAAAATAATCGGCCCAAACGTCACCATCGAATACGTTACATTATTAGAATTGACCATTCTGCACTTTCCCTTTTCCGAAACGGATTCTTTAATTTTGTGTAAAATTTTAGAGCTTTCACTGACATTTAATATAAGGAGCTTAAGGGAATATTTCCTCAATTATGTATTTTACGCCGTCACTGCCTCGTAAATGAATATAAACGTCGAAAATATTGCTTGTATTATGTCTTTCAAAATGTACTTGTATATTTATAACTGATGATCAAAGGTTCTTTAACAATTACTAGATTATTAATATTGTTGATATGAAAATGCCACATTTGACTCCAGCTGATAATCCAGCGAACATCATTCTTGTATACCACATCTAGTATATCGATGCTTTAATGAGGAAAAAGCCCACTTTTGATTGATTTAGCAGTAGTTCAGATATACATGTATCGTAGCATGAACATATTACATACATTTATTATTTATTTCACTAACTGCTAGACTTGTAGACATAGCTAACATTTGTTCATAAAACAATCGCGTTATATACGCTAATAAAAGAGAAAAAGATAAAGGATAGAACCATATATTCCCAATGCACTGGAACATTGGTTAATAAATATAATAAAGAGATGATGTTGTAGAAATTTTGAAGAATATCAGTAACATCTACGCAGTCGCTAAAAACATTGTTTTGTGAACAATTGCAATTGCACGGAATACATTCTGGTCGTTGCTCATTGTCTACAAAATAAATATTTTTAAGTCTGCTGTGACCACCATGACTGACATCTGGTCTGAACCACGTGTTCCTTAAGGTTTTATCCGTTAGAACGGGGAGCCGTGTCAACTAAGGAATGCATTTCTTGCAATTTGTTATTATTGTGTTGTTACAAATATTCCTGGCAGCTTTTTAAAATATATATAGATTATTACATGGTATTTTTCATATCATACCGTTTATCAGCCCTAGGTTATGGTATTAGCCCGACAATCGGGAAGCTCGAGAGATGATATATGAACGAGGGCTTATAAAGGGTATGATATGACAAATGACATGCTATGATCTGTTTATCATAAACTTCAACATAGGAAATAACTGATTTGTTCCAAAATGTTTCGTGATTTTTGGTTAGAATTAAATGCATATTTATACAACTAGAAATGTATTGGTTTTTTTTAATGCAAATCCAATAAATGCACTTTCTCTTTAACACTTTCAATATCATAAGAGAGAAAATTAGCCGTTAATAATTTTCTGTGCAAATATTCAATAAAACAGTTTAATTAACTGTTTGTAAAACACTATTTCCAGAAATTCACGAAGTGGCGTCTGATAGACTTACGAACATTAACGGAAAAGCATGAAATAACATTCCTTCCGGAAGCAGTTAATAAACTTGCTTTCTCCCATTATGACGTCGTTTTAACCCCGCTGAACCAGTGATGGAAAAATCTGTAATCCTCTAGAGGATTAAAATGTCTCATGCCTTTCCCCGCATTTGACTCGTTTGACGGCTTTTGAAATACAGTTCGTGTTAAATAATGGGAGAAACAAATTCTCCTTCAGTTGCCCATGTGGGATACGATATTTTTCCACTCTCGAGAGTTAAATTAAAAATTTTAACAACTCGCCTAGCGGCTTGTGGTTAAAATTTGTAATTTTAATCTCTCGCGTGGAGAAATATCGTAACCCACGTGCAACTGAAAGAGAATCAATATTTATCAACCCGATTGGGCCATTCTTGTGAAACTGGGTGAAATAAACATGATTCCTCTTATCATTCTAAACAAAACTCAGTTTTATCACGTGGTAAAATTTGAGCTATACTTTCTAAAAGTAAAAGATAAACCTCTTTATAAAAGTTTAGTAAAAATTGTAATATATGATTTACTGCCAACTATACGTTTCTGGAATAAACTTCATCAGGTACGCTTAAATTTGAAAGATTGCAAATTTAAATCATAAACATACTGATAGAAAGGGTTACAAGCACAATAGTTTGAAGGATAATCCTTAGATTTGGTTATGTAATGAAAACAAAATTTGATACGCCTGTATCTCCTTTAAAAAAAAAGTTTCGAAAACAGCTTGTTCAGAAACACGTTCTTAATAGACATGGTGTATTTTTGAACCGCGGCAAATGTTTCATCGCTGCTTCTACAACTTCGAGTTGATGTCCACGATTGCCTTACATATCGTTTCATGTTATACCGTCAGTAAATATCCGTTGACTGAACAGTGCAACGGGAACTGCTTATCCTGGATTGGTTGGGGTCTGTTCTGGTCGTTTGCTCTCTGTTTCGTTACTTTGGTTATCACATATCTGTGTCTATTTTTTGTGGTGAAGTGTTGTCTCTATTCGTTGATTTACTTGTTTTAAATTATGAAGTCTTGGTATCTCCTGTCTTTCCTTCCTCGTGTGATTGTACATGCATGAACAGAATTAGGTGTTTTGTGGAGTGTTAGCTAGTTCTGTTATTGTAATTGTCAATAAAATTATGTTCACAGCTACAGTTCCTAAAAATGTAATTATTATCAAAACTAAGGGTCTCCACCATCAGACATAGGTGACCATGGCCAATTTTGACTATCCTGTTTAGTCACTTTGGTTTTATTTCTCACACTTTTAAATTATTTGGCTTTCCATTATTTCGATATTGAGCGTACCTGACGAAGGTTTTTCCAGAAACGTGTTCTGCGCACTAAATTTGATATCTACGTTTTTTTGTTGTATACCACTCCCACACACACTTACACGGAATACATTCCGGTCGTTACTCATTGTTTCCAAAATAAATATGTTTAAGTCTACTATGACCACCATGACTGACATCTGTTCTGAACCACGTGTTCCATAAGGTTTTATCCGTTAGAACAGGGAGCCGTGTCAACTAAGGAATGTATTTCTTGCAATTTGTTATTAATGTGTTTTTCCAAATATTCCTGCCACACACACTTATCAAATACATTTTTCTTTAAATTGTCAATTTTTAAATATAGTCTTGATTATGCATGCAGCATAGAATGCGAATCTTTGTTCTGTGACGACAGACTAGGTAAATATTGCAATTGGCCTTGTGAGAGATATATTTATGCCATTAAAAGTTTGTAGTTAAAATAGCTTTCGGTAAACATATTTGTCATGGTACTAAATTATATAACTACGTTTTTATTTTATGAAGTTGGTTAGAATTCCATTGGCACTAATTAGGCTAATCTTATTGCCAAATAACAAGACCCTTCAACCCACAGGGGTACTTGTTTATTTAATAATTGTCTACTTGGGGACAGAAGAAAGGATTCACAGTTTTGTTAATCAATTTATTTGTTTTCATTATGTCAAAATAGTCAGTAAAATTTAGTAAAGTGATAAATATGTCCATAAGAAGGCTTTCCTATTACGTTCAAAACAAAATTGATTTTGTCGATGTGCAACGAGAGCGATAATTGGTGCATTATTAAGAATATGAAATTCAAAGAACAATAATGTCAATACCTTTTTGTGTCTTCAACACTCAGGGATGATTTTTTTTCAGTTATCTAATTGATTTGTGCTATTTTTCTGCGAAAACGAAATTCCGAAAATTGCAGGACATAGTCAGAAATGACCTTTTTGAAAATGGGTGGAGTTGATTTAAGTTATTTCTATTGATTATCAGTTATTTTATCTCATATACTTTCTTTGTTGCACTTGAACAGATATATATAAGACGATAAGGGTAATAACAAAATTACCGAACACAGAGCAATCTTCCAAAGGGAAATTCAAAACTCATAAATCAATAAACAGACAAAATCAGTCAACAACCGGGAAACTGGAAAACCGCAATGGTCCTGACTTGGTACAGGCATTTCTAAATAAATGGTGGATTGAATCAGATATCTCACCTTTAAAATCGGATTATCGTACATGCATATATTCAAAAGATAGATTTTCAGAGTGCACCTGATGATTTTTATTGAATAAATCTAACATAAAGAGTGACGCATACAGTTTTTAACAACTATCTCTAGTATGGTAAAATTGATGTAAAATGAAAAAATTACTTTCAACAAATTGTCATGACAGATTGAGAATATAATTAAAAAAATAACTCACTCATTCCAACAGAAAATGATAGATTAGTAATAATCTTCTTTAATATTTAGCAATATCTAAACTAAGATAGATCGAAATTAAATGCTATCTGTTAATGTGCTTTTGGTACACTTGGGTAAAAGAAGGACGAGGTAAATATAGACTGTCAAGAAAATAGTGTTATATTAATATGTTAGTAAAATAGTAATATATTAATATATTAGTGATGATAAAAGAGATATACAAATGTATGTTGTAATTGTACTTGTAAGAACAAGGTTTATGGTATCATTTTGTTTACTAGACAACATATTGTTCGTTTTAGCAATACCGTATTTCTACAAATGGTTGGAATCGGAATAGGAACACATTGTGCTCCTACCATTGTAGATTTGTTTTATATTGCTATGAATTGTAATGTATGGTTAAATCACAATACGACCCTTCCAACCTCTCGCTGATTAGTTTATTCAACATTGTATTGCTTTACAATATGTCAACTGTAAATAATTCCGGTTATTTTCACCTATGTAAAACAAAATGTATCAAGTTGAATAAACTTGTATTTTGGTCATTTTCTGGATTTAGACATGGTAATCATAACACGCTTACTTACAGTATAATTTGTGTTTTCCCATTGTCAATTATTTTTGATGATGATGTTCCTTTGGGGACATCATAGTGTGTTTATATGTCTTAAGTGGTTTGGTTTCCACATAATTGTAATAATGTTTCTGGATTCAATGACCTTTATCTCGTGAAAACAGAAAAACAAACTTTTACACAAAGGATGTTGTTTTCATAAATAATTAAAAACGTTCACTTCATTCTATTACCGCTATAAAGATCTTGTATATCAATATAACTCTTCTTGTAATAATCTAACTGAAATGAATAGTCACCGTCATGTTTTTATGGTGACATAATTAACCAAGCTACAAAGTTCAAATCTAAACATATGAACTTGAAAGTTCTTATTTGTAAAGGTCATGATTTAGCAACTACAACTGGTTCTTTCAGGAAAGTTTTCGTTTCTAAAACCATATGTTTATATATATTTAAGGTCCAAATATCAATTAAATAATTGTTAGAGGAAACCGAACGGGCATTCAAGAGACTGGCAATATAGGGCACAAAAGACACAGGACGAAGACAAAACACACAACACAACACAGAAAACTGACAAGACGAGCAACACCAACCTCACAAACAATGCCTGGTGAACCTAGGTGCTCTCGAATGGCAAGCAGTTTCACCGCCATGGTACGCATATAATCAAGCCGTTTTTGACATCACTGTATTTCATTCAATATGTGACTGATTGATGGGCGTTTAAAACCAGCTATAAGACATATTTATGAATAAAACAATCGGGTTGTGTATAGAGAATTTAAATAGATAATAGAGCGTATGTTGTAATTTTAGTACACAAGTTATTCAAGTTCAAAAATGAAAATTGTGTAGCATGCGAAATACATTCCATTAGTGGACATAACGTATATTATCTCCTTTATTACATTTAAAGACAATGACGAGTTATACATGTGTGAATAGAACCACGCCTAACAACGTTTTGTTCATTCGAAGCTGGTGCTCGTTTTCCCTATTTCCTTAGTGCTCAAGTAGTATGACATTCACTGCATGATACTCTCATTTTCGTCTCTTTGATGAGCTAGTTGTGTATTTTGATTCGTCCCATAGTGGAACCTTCTTTCAGCATATGAGAATATATGTCTCTCATTTCTACACACCGGGTGTACAACATTATGCTATAAAGTTTGTCGGTGACTTGCGAGAGGTCGGTGGTTTTCTGCGGGTCCTCCACCAAGAAAATTGACAGCCATATATATGCATGATAAAACTGAAATATTGTTGAAAGTGACGTTGAACACCATCAAACAACAAACAAACAAAATATACACACTGGGTTCCCTATTTCAATTACAATACACGATAAACATAAATATTGTGAAGTATGCCTATATAATCTGCAATTCTGATTTGTTTTTCGCAGCCCAATTTCTGACTGCTTTACCAGATACAAACAGTGTTTATCAAAACACAACTCAGAGTCAACTATTTCATGATAAATTTCCGAAAAAAAAAATGTCGTTCAATCTTGAGGAGAAATGTATGTCAGAAACAAGTGTCTTATCTTGGATTTTGATCGTGACTTAAACAGATAAAACAGCTTTTAAAACCAGCCCAACACAACATTTCTACGTTAAGTATGCCATTAATGATACGTTGTAATCGGAAATATATTATGTGACTGTTCAACATTGACGTAGAAAGTGGACAATTCAGCAAATTGAGCTTGATAAGGAAGTGTAGAATATCAAAGGAATGATGCTGTATTAGTAAATAAAACTACCCTTATTGTCCTGAAAAGAACAAATGTTACTGAGTAAGTAATGTGTTATAGCTATACAATGTATCTTTTACAGAGGAAACATTTTCTATTTGACCACTTATAGTGTAAGTTTTCCAATATTGATACTGTATGTTATCAATACTTAGCTTTCAACTGTGTTTAAAAAGGCACATCATTTTCCAAAAGGGATTTAATAAGCATATTTCGTGGAAATTTATGTTTCATCTTTGCATCAAAAGTTTGCTTATTTTATATAATAAAGATTTGTTAATTCATTTATACATGCGCTTTTAAACTTTGAATGAAGATACCAAATTTTCTCTGGGCATTTAATTACATGGAGGTTGGAGTTAAAAATAGGAAAGATACTGAGTATTTGGTAAAGGGGAGAGAACAAACAGGAAACAGTAGATGACTCTTATTATTAGCTCTACTGATTTCTTAATAACAATATTTGTAAATATTCACATATTTGTAATACATATTATTTTCCTATAAATGTAATTTGGCATTCTTTCTAATTTCAAATGAACTGTCAACATGTTAACTCTGTTGATGAGAAACTCTAACACCTACAACTACATCCATAGCGACCTGTATCGATATAACGATTTACGGTTATAACGAAGCTATTCTGGACGTCTTTTGAATTTCGATATAACCGTTGTTTACTGTACATGTACAAATGTCCCATTCTAAATGCGTTTTGTCTATTTGATTCGCTCCACACAACTAACGTACGTCCGTTCTACAGAAGTTATTTCCCACAAAGGAAAACTATATCTAATTAGAATACTGACAAGTATTGTCAATCTGTGCACCAACATTGCTTCCGATTCCATTTCTAACGTAAGGATCGTCTGTTACATCAAAGCTCCCACCTACCGTATCCGTCACTGACATTTCGCCCCAATGTTTGCATTCCAACCCTTTCATACCTGGTACAGGAAGTTGTACACAGGTTTATAAAACATGTCAACATCAACAAAAACGTAGGGTATGTACATTTTCAACATCAGTTTCATTAGTTACTGTTCTTGTTACTTTACATCGTTGAAAAGACGATTGATTGATCTTTTAATATCAGTTTTACATTGAGAAACATTTTCTCACAATATTGACGCCTTCAGAATTGTTAGGTGCTGAGACTTATAATACGAGACTGTTTTGTGCTATGTATAAATGTGCTCTAGCGAACGTTGCACAACATGTATACATATATGGTTACATTACCTGTAAACATGTCACACGTATCTGTAGTAAATGTGACAATGTCTATTTATTAAAAAAAATATTGTTTTTATTGGAAATAACATCATTGGCATCTGATGTATCAACCTGATTGGGTCAGACATCATCATATGGTTACAGACATGATTTATGTATACGAGAACACCTAGAATGATAGTATTTTAACCGAAGGATTGGTCTTGGTAAAGTTCGCTTTCCTGACATATTTTCCGGTTAGAGGAACAGGAACTGCTTACCCTTCCGCAGCACCTAAGTTCACTCCCAGTTTTTGGTGGGGTTCGTGTCACTCGATCTTTAGTTTTATGTGTATGTTTTGTAAATCGATATTTGTCCCTTTTATACGCTTTCTTTTGGCCATTGTGTTGACTGTTCTTCGATATACAGATTATGTTTACCCCCTTAGTATCTTCAAACTCGTCTTATATGCTTTCTGATTGAGACTTCAACTTTCCCTGCAGTCCACTTATTTCCTAACTGCTAATAGTTAAGCAGTTAAATAAAGTTTGTTTTATCTAATGATCCGATCACGATAGCCCTGTTGGAAATTGTAATATGGTTTAATAAGTTATAGAATGTTGGTCAAAGATTAGTGGGGGGGGGGGGGTAAGATATATTTTTCAATAGTACATCTATAGATAACGCCATCGATATAGGACCGGGTGTCGAAAAAGAACACGTGCGTGTTAATTTTGCTATTACTATATAGTTTTACTATCTTTTTTCTAAATATCAAAATATAGTAATTGTTTAAAGACAAGGAAACGCCTTCTTTAGAGGATGTACATAGCATATTTGGTTTAACTTTTCTGTTGCCTTCAGAATTGTGCTGTCAAATAGTTTTACGTTATGTTTTTCAAACAGTACGGTAATTGCAATATTTGGCGAGAGATTTGTTTTTTTCAAATGCTAATACTAGGGAAGTACCTTCTAACTTTTACGTCAGGTTACACAGTATATTTAGTTACACTAATGACGCCAAATTAACCAAAGTAGCATGTAGGTAAAAAGGTGGAAATGCGATGTGCCTATGTATTGCATTTTAGATTGCAAAATATGTAAAGTGGTATATTTTTAATTAATGTCGACACATATTGCATTACAGGTGGTCACCAACACCAGATATTTTTCATTAGGGGTTGTTTTATTTTAGATGCAATGACGTGACATCTCCAAACACGTGATACTCATTCACGTCTCATCTCAAATGTGAGTTTTGCATTTGCCCCTCCCCTCCCACATCACAGGCAAAATAACCAAGACTTATTTCAATATGCATTGTTTTTTTTGTATAACGGATTATAATTGTAAGCAAATGTTAGAGAAAATTGAAAGGGTAATCAAAGAATGGTCGATTCAGAGACACAGGCAACATGGGCCACAAGACACAGAACAAAGACCAACAAACCAATAAACCTTAAAATGATTAGCAACATGGACCCCACCAAACACAAACTAAGGTACATACATGTGCTCGCCAAAAGTAAGCACACCATCGTGTTACTCATAGTTGATCAAGTCTGGTAAAGATATCATTATCAGAAATAATAAGTACTTATTACATACACTATCAATGATTTCAAATGCTTACCTTTTTCTTATTTGCACACCGTGTGCTATCCCTTCTTTCTACAAGTTGTATTCCGGGTGGTCCATTTCCCCATATTTTACGTGTAACTCTAATATAAGACAATGTAATGATAGATAATGGAATTATATACTGGACTAAAAATAAAAACACACAATACCGAATATGAAACGTGGGTGATGGCCAAATTACATTGCACACTTTTCTGATTTCCAAATCACTGACAGCAAACAGAGATGTGACTTTGAAGTAGAGGGCTTCTGGAAGACTAGCCACTATACTTATTATCCAGATGACCGTCAAAATAGCTGCAGCCACTTTTTTATGAAATCCAGCTCGTAAGGGATAGAGAACTGCTATGTATCTGTCAATGGCAATTAACGTCAAAGACAAAACACTTACATTAATTGATAAATTTTTCACAAATGGAGCAATCCTGCACATGGAATCAGCTACTTCCCAACGCTGCAATATGGCGGATTGAAACTGAAAAGGTATTGCAAATAATCCAAGAATGACATCAGCAAAGGCTAAATTCGCTAAAAATATGTTTGTTACAGTCTGCATATTTTGTCTTAAAATCACAACAAATATAACAAGCAAATTTCCTACGACTGCAATAATAGACACAGTACCGTATAAAACAGCTAAAAGTATAACAATACTTAAAGAAACGACATGCTCTTGAAACTTCCTCTGTAGGATAGGAATATCATCTTCTGTTACATTATAATAGTCTTTGAATTTCTCCCACATTATTTCATTTTTAAAGAATGCCATTTTTTTCATCAAAGTTCATAACAAATCTGTCATCATATGGTATTATATGATTTATTAGATAATAAAATATTTGTTATCCAACGCTAATATTCGATTCTGTACATTACAAAATCGTTTAAATCTGTCTGACTTCCGATGATTTTGTTCGGCAAGAACGCAGTTCGTTGTACACTAGTTATACAATATTTTATTATGAATCTTCAATAACACACACCATTTGTATATATTATAATTATTCACTAATTCATCAAAATATATATATCGCGATCAATCATAATTATTTTTCATTAAAAATGAATATATTGTAATAATTAAAACAACAATTGTTTGTGTACATCCTTAAACAGCTATGCCATTGGCTAAAGACACCACGTCATCCGCCGTCTGTCTGATTTTATTTTATGCATGCAATAAATGAGTAAAGTCAATAAAGATCTATCTATTGATTGAAAACCGAACTACATGATTGATGGAAATTATTATATATTGCTTTTTATCAAGAATATGCATTTTTTCATTCTGTAAATCATAATTAAATTAGAAATACGAGACCTAAATTTAATATACATTGGGGAATAAAGAACACATAAGTGTGTTCCAATTTTTACGATTTGCTACAAAGTATCATGGTCTTAATGATAATTACATAACAACATGTTTTACAAGCGATAGAACTGGTGTGGTCGGGTTCTCCGTTACAACGTTAAAATAGTATTAGGAGTGTTGCTTAAAATAATTAAGCCTTGCACGCGGCATTGGCAAAAAGACATACTTTTGCGACATGTACAAAATGTATGCCTTTTAAAAAGCAGACAATTCACAAATCGCATTAACACATTTTAACATAACTTAAAAGAAAATGTTACTATATAATACATCACTAGAATGTGGATAGGAGATGCCCTCTAGATAAGAGGTTGATAGGATGCAATATGAACATCTGATAGTTGATCATACTGTGTGTCGTGACTTATGATGTAATTTGAAATATAAAAAAAATAAAGAAAATAAAAAAAAAAACTTTCAAGATATTAATAGTCTTACAATTTTCTGTTTTGTCCTTTAAAAACCTGATCATAATGTGAGATGACGTTCTGCTTTTATCTTGCATATGTACCCTTAATTAAATGTAGTTCCCAATGGGACGTTAAAAATAAATTATATCATTACATGCTAAATATAATTGACTAACATTATATCTTATGTCCTGTATGTGTTTATTTATAAACCCATATTCCATGTTAGACTATTATGTTTTGATCTGCTTGAATATAAATTACGTAATTGGTAGACATGACGACAGAAAAACCAAGTCGCATTGCTTTATCCCTTGGGTGAAACAGCCGTAGAATCAGTATCAGCCTACAAACATTATATGTGTTTGAACCACTAATAGATCCACCTTCGTGTCACAGAGGAAGGTAGCTTCTTGTAATATGAATATTGCATAACTACAAAATGTAATATGCTACAATCAATGTATTTATTTAATATTTGTAGTTGTTATGCAGACAGGGAATATGTGTTTTTAGAATAAGCTAATGTTAATGTTGGTGATAACGATGACTTTTCAAATTGAATAATGTAAAATATGTCATAACCACAGATTTAGAAAATGTTAAATTACCGGGTCATCACAATTTCCTTAAATGATTCACCATCAACGAACTTTTTGACAGCATTATTGAAAGTTGTGTTGAAACATATCTGTCCTATGTGCAGGTTAACTGAATAGCATTTACTAATACAATTTTAGCCGTGATACATCGCATTGTAAGGCAGACTGTCGGTTAGTAAGTATATATACATGTACATACATCACTTTTGTTAGTACACATATTCCGACAAAAGCTAGACAATGGACACAAGTGGGTTCCCGTATATATTTATTTTATATGAAACTTGAATGTGTGCACGATGGTCAAAGATAAATGAAGACAATGTTGATTACACTAAAGAAGTAATCAGTTGATTGTCCAATCATTATCTTGAAGCCATTCTAAAAATGCGTCGTGTACAATAATTTATATATCTCACTAAAAATATAAGCCAGTTCTTATTTGAAGGAGTTCAAGTTATTCTTGTCTTAAACACCTCCCCTCACATACAAGAAAAGAATCACGCACCTTTT
>MJUT01004945.1:278114-309767 GCA_002080005.1 Gigantidas platifrons
AGACTGTCGGTTAGTAAGTATATATACATGATTGTAGCCGTGATACATCGCATTGTAAGGCAGACTGTCGGTTAGTAAGTATATATACATGTACATACATCACCTTTGTTAGTACACAGATTCCGACAAAAGCTAGACAATGGACACAAGTGGGTTCCCGTATATATTTATTTTATATAAAACTTGAATGTGTGCACGATGGTAAAAGATGAATGAAGACAATGTTGATTACACTAAAGAAGTAATCAGTTGACTGTCCAATCATTATCTTGAAGCCATTCTAAAAATGCGTCGTGTACAATAATTTATATATCTCACTAAAAATATAAGTCAGTTCCTATTTGAAGGAGTTCAAGTTATTCTTGTCTTATACACCTCCCCTCACATACAAGAAAAGAATCACGCACCTTTTCTCCGGTGTTAGACTCTATGTCTCTATATTGTTATTACAACCACTGGCTCGTTACCTCTACTGATATAGTCTACCCAATGATCCGTGGTTCGGTACAGACATCAATATCTCTACTGATATAGTCTACCCAATGATCCGTGGTTCGGTACAGACATCGATATCTCTACTGATATAGTCTACCCAATGATCCGTGGTTCGGTACAGACATGATTTTGAAGATATATTTATTATTTAAGTTTTCAGTTGCTAAATAATTAATATTATAACGAAGGTTCATGTCATTTCTTTATGCGTACGTTCAGTCGATTGTTTTTATTATTATGCTGTTTGGTTTTCATAATCCCAAAACATATTTCTAAAAATAATTGGTTTCCCATTGGTTTGACCTCGAGCATCAAACATCGATCTCATTATAGATGTATAAAGATAGTGCCATATTACTGCCAAGCTATTACTTTTTATCTAAATCCGTAATAGAGCTGTCATATCTTTTGTTGTCCTTAAATATTTGAACCCAAGACACCCATTAACCATGTTAACATCATAATGCCAACATCTTCAAACGTAACTACGCATCAGTTATGTACATGATAACAGTGTTCACATACGTGTAAGTAGCCATTCTGATAACGATTCCATGATTTCCGTTAGGTGTCATACAATAACTGCGTAAAATGCCATATGTTAAGAAATATAAAACTATGTTGTAGGTCCAAAAACTACCATAAGAATAAAAGAATGTATATTCAATGTAGAAACCTTTAAAAGATATGTTAGTTGTTATTGTTGTTAGCTAGTTGATTGTAAGACATATGATTTACAAAAGAAATTACTTATTTTGACAGGTGCATTTATATTGACTTGAGATGTTATTGAAAAAAAAATGGCTATCTATTTCAGTAATTGACTTGTTACTGGTGGCGGTGGAGCCCTGTCCATTGGGAGGGTGTGTCAGATTATAATATGGAAAGCTTGACAATGACGATCAAAAGTTGTTGTTCCAGTTGACTAATCCCTTTTCTCATTGATATATGGTACTTATATATATTATTGCACTTGTTCTTCTAAATATAGTTGGAATACTATTGTTCTTCTTGTCTTAAAGTATAGTTGGAATACTGTTCGCTGAACTTTAAACACTATTCAATCAATCAATCAATCAGTCAATCGCAGTAATTAATTGATTGATTATATTGTAACATGAAGTAAGCAGAATTTCATCAACATTCACGACGACAATAAGTTTAAAACCAAGGAATCATGTAGGTAAACGCGTGGCACTGGGATGGTTCTATGTATGTTTTGATTCCACAAACGATAATTCCCATCCAATTATTGGTCATTAAGTGATGCAAGTTTGTTGATCACACACACAATAATTTCTCATCAAATTGTTGCTCATTAGGGGTGGCTGGAAGTTGTCTACTGATGTATTGATGGTTACATCCTTGAATATTCAGGAGAAGAACAAGTTCATTAGCAGTTAGTAAAAAAGAGGTATGGATGTAAATGAACTGGTACCAAAGACTACTCAAAATGTATAAAACGTTTTCATAGATGCAGTGACCGTGGTACATTTTGTCTGTCACTTGTAGTGTATCGGGAGTACATTTAACGTTTTCTAAAGACTAGAATGTGTCTACACTGTTATTTAAATCTACATGGGTAATCTTCGGCGTAAAATAAGCGTTGTACTCTCCACAAACATAATTTATATATTGTAGCTTGAAAAATACCATCGAGTATCAGTCCCCTTTCGAATGGAATGAGCATTGTACTCTCCAAACACGAAATACTCAGTTACGACAATCCTACATAAGAGCTATGTATCTGAATATTTCCACTCAACCAGCAGTTAATCATAACCGTAACTATATATTATTTAGATTTTATTTGTTTCTGTTCTCTTATTATTTCCTTGTTTTCGTTTTTTTTTTTTGGTTCGTGGTGTGGGATGGTGTGCTGCTCTAACTGTTTTACTATTAACATTGCTTATCACATTGTATGAGGTCAGACACCAATACAGGAAGATATCAAATAAAGACCTATGTCATGTATTGAGTTATATAATGATTGTGTATCCCTCTTTAGTTTGATGCGATACAAAACAGCTAACGACCTCTCGGGGTATGGCTAACGGCATGGTTATATTTTAAATGGATTCATCAGATACGAGCCTACCATATCATGTTGTATTAAAACTGGGCGCTGTAGTCAGAGAGCAACTGCATTTTTTTCGCTTCTATATGTCATTAAAGGATGTATTCTTTTCATCGCCTTCATAAGGGAAAACACCATATTTACTTCAACCGTCGGATCTATGTCGCCAAGTAAAAGACACAGTTTATTACAAAATATATATTGATGGGGATTCACGTCACTTATTTTGATGTTTCATAGTAATCTCTCATCGAAGAGCGAAGTGATGATTGAGAAACGTCCTCGAGTTCTAAAAAACATCTTTAATTATTTTATCGTTGTTTTGTATTCATAATTAAATAATTTTTTAAACACCATTAATGTTTTTCATTGTGAACTTCTTTCTCAAAGACGAGTTTTCTGCATTCCAGTGGTAATCCGCCATTATATAAATTTATCGCGTGACGTAATGTTATTCATTTGAAAATGCCGCCATGACAGAAGAAGAAAAGGTGAGTACATTTTTTTGCATTACATAGTCGATATTTGCAGACATTTCCGCTGTTTATTTCAATATTCATTTTTATAACACGCAAAATAAGCACATTTGTATATATCTGTCAATTGTCAAAGACTCCCGATACTCATATTTCCGTTTCAAACTACCTGACCCACTTTCATATTCATAATTTATTTCTGACCCACTTTCATAATTTATTAAATGGCACGTATACATGTCATGAAAGTTGATATTTCAATTCCATATTGATAAGAAATGTCTGCAATAACGGCGATGATACAAATGATAATTTGTAATTTAAGTTATTAAATGTCAAGAATCCATTGGCATTTTGACATAAATAACAATGTGTTTGTCTCTGGGCCTTGTTTAGGGAAGGGGTACCTAAAGTCCCATATCCCTTAAAATAATATATATATTTTCTAAATACCCTGTATCCCTGTGAGGAAATATGTTATATCCCAGGTAATAATACCATCAATGTCACATATCCCAGAATGCCCTAAACAAGGCTACTCTCTTGTGAACTTTGCCCATAACATGTTACATACATGTATCTTTATTAATTTTTACAGTCCCTTAAGAATAGACTGTAAAAACGTTTTTTTTCCGGTTACGAACCAGAAACACATTTTATTTTGCCTTATTGATGTTAACTGTCAATATCCAATATATATATTTTGTGATGTCTCATTTGTAAAAAAAATTCTTGAAATAATTTAAAAAAAAATGTGTCTATTCTTGCCATTGAATTTATCACCAACTTGTTTAATTTCCCTTTGATGTTTAAAACCAGTATGTAATTGAACAATATTGTATTTATGTACGACTCATTTCTGGAGTAACCTTCATTGGGTACGCTAGGTTGAAAAATTGGAGAGCCAAAAATATTTATTTCATATTGCTTAAGCCATGAGAAAATTCAAATTATCTGTATTTTGTTTGCTTTCCCTTTGATGTTTCAAACCAATATGTTTCATATCATATAAGCGCTCAGAAGATTCAAATTATACGTTAAAAGGGGAGGCGTATGGCGAACCTTTTAACAAACCCACAGCCCTTTAAAACGGGATATATACACTCCGACAAAAGTTAAGAACCACCCTATATTTTTATCGATATATTTGTTTCCATCAATACTGTTAAAACAATAAAACATATGTCACCATTTTTCTTACACTTCTTAAAAGACTACACCAAGGGCTCTAAAATTACCAATCTACGAAGTATTTATCATCCTGAAAGACGTGACTATGACGTGGCAAAAATGGGGTTCAAAACAGGCGCTGGAAAAACGTAAAACCAGTTTGTCTTTGATGGAAGTTTTTAACATTGCATTAAAGTGCAGAGTCTTCAGATTTTAAGAACTTTTAAATGCATCTATTGTGCGTATGTGTAAGGCATAAAAATTAATAACGAGTATATCCACCGCGTTTATTGTAAAGTTCTGTAACACGGCTCGTCATGCTTCGCACAAAACGCCTAAGTTCTTAATTCGTCAATATTTTGACATTTTGGATTGCGTTGGTTAATTTTTCTCGACCAATAAAGTCCCATACATGCTCTATAGGGTTCATGTCTGGCGACATCGCAGGCCATGGAATTGTCTGAACAGCCTCTTGCTGTAAAAAATGTTGTAGAATTCGGGCTCTATGTGGCCTAGCGTTGTCGTCCATGAACATTGGCCTGTCAGCCAACTTATGATTGTCGAAATGGGGGACTACGCGTGGAGCGAGCACATTGTCACGGTATTTTTGGCCTGTCAGATTACCATCAAGAACGTCCAACTTACAGTCAAAGGAAAAACAACCCCAGACAATTACACCCCCACCCCCAAAAGCAGTTGTGCCCAAAATGTGGTTGTCCTGAAATGAAGTGTTTCATTGGCGCCAAACCCTTGCACGACCGTCGGTAGGGCGTAACAAAAACGACTTTCATCACACCAGTGGACCCGTCTCCATGTGCGAATAGTCCACCCCAAATGATCATGTGATCATTCAAATCGAGCATGGCGATGACATAATGTCACCTGTGGGGCATTTTATGGGTCGTCGCGCTCGCATTCCCTGATGGTGGAGGCGTCTGATTATAGTGCGTGTGCTAATGTGGCCTCCAAACGCTAAATTACCACGAAGTGCACCAGCTGTACTGAACGGCGGTTGCCGCGCCCGTCTGGATATGAGCCGGTCCTCTCTCGGCGTCGTTTTGCGAGGTCTACCTGCACGTGGACGGTCAGTAACATTCCGTTTGACGAAAACGCTGCATCAGTCGTACAATGATGGAATGGTTAACCCTGAAGTGGTCTACCACCCTTCTATGGCTAAAACCACCGTTATGCATGCCAACAGCTTGTCACCTTTCTGGTATAGTTAATTTTGGCCGCACCATACCAAACCAATAGAAAATTAAACTTAAAACTCTACACAAAAAATATCAGCTTTCGTTCGCAAACACAAATGTTGAAAAGTACACGTGTCACTTTACACAACCTGTCATATACACATAAATAAAAATCGATCAGGTTTCACAGGTAAGTACATATGTGTGTACAGGTAACGAAAACAGCAAGCCGATTTGAAATAAGTTCATTATTAGAAAAGATATTATTGAAACAAGTCAGGTGGTGCTTAACTTTTGTCGGACTGTATATAACATCTCGAGACTGATAACATTTTTATCTGAATGTTCCAACATTAATAAGTATGTCCTTATTATAGAAAAAACATAAATTACGTGTACATTTGTATCTTTGGACAAACACACAACATGCGATTGTTGATTGTTCTGTGCCGTATGAAATACACAGCACAGGCAATAGGTGAAAGACGTCGTCTGCTGTGCACAATGTAAATGGACAACACATAGGCGAGAGAGATTATTGATTTTCTGTCACCGCACTTCTTCCATGAAGTCTTAGAAGTAACTTGTCAGCCAATCAAAATTCTACTTGACACGAGAACATCAAATAATATCGCTTATCACTAAACGTTGTCAATGACGCATAGTTAGTAATTTCGTAGAGTATCATAGAATTGACTAATAGAATAAACGTGTTACAGTTGTAACCTTCAGTTCAAGAGTTTAACAACGAGAGCGTAACTTTATGAATGAAAATCTATACGATTTCAGTTATATTTAGGATATGTGTACCAAGAGTAGTGTCATGTATTATTTAAAACAAAACCATTATTCCAAAATTAATAATCTAATTATATTATAATATTTCTAAATTGTAACAAGTTTTTCTATTGACAACTTCACTCCTTAGTCACTTTCTGAATCCGAGTAAATTATACTTTGAACTTTACGCCTTTTTTTCTGTTTTCTTGTGTTGCATTGTGGGAAGTCCATAATGAAAGTTGAAATTTCCCCCATTGATAACGGTTCCGGGTGGGAAGATATGATTAGATTCCGAGTGTTTGTATCCAGATGGTTGTATATTTTCCTTGTCAGATATGTTATTATAAACATACTGCCTGTAATGGAGGGTGTTATGGTAGATTACCACACGAGGGAAAACATATCACACTCTGGAAAAAGAATATCACCCGAGACAAAGTCGAGGATGTTATTCTTTTTCCAGAGTGTGATATTTTTGTCCAAAGTGTGGTCATCTACCATGGCACCCTCAACTAAAGGCAGTATGTTTTTTATTATGCTATTATGCTGAATGCCAGTAGTAAAGAGGACTTTGAATTTTTATTGGAGTCAGTTAACCAATGGGACACATTATGTATATATCACTACCAAAATAAAGAACCAACTACTATCATTTAAACAAGTAATATTTTCATTAACAATAACAGGGGAAAAAAAATTCAACAATAAATATATAGATAAATGATAACAAAAAACAAATGTTCATTTGAACAATAACAAGAAAAAACGAAGATGGGTAAAGAATTTAAATATTGCTAATTTTCTATTTCATGTGAAAGTGAATATTCACAGAACAGTTACTGTTAGAAATTTGCGGCATTGTCATAACATTACGGTTTCTTGCTTCTAACAAGCTAAAAAACAACAAACTTACCGGAAATGACTAATCGGCAAAACTCAGACAGAGCGGATGTTATTTTCCGGTTCGGCAAAGCTCAGCTCGGGAGGGTGTTATTACGATCTGATTCCTACACCAAAAAAATATATTGATGAATGTCAAATGCCTATTATCAATGAAATAAATATATTTTTGCATGAAGTATAATTATGTTACTTGAAGTTGGTGGGCTTGGCGATACAGTGGGTGTCATGTGTGTCGTGTTATCATCCATACTTGAAGGTTCACTATTTATTCGATATTTGTGTTTGATACAGAAGTCTTCTTGCTCCCCTGCCAAAATGTTGGATATTTCATGTTGTCTTTTTTAAATGTTTTTTAAGAATAATTGTACAATGACTATATGCCTTTGCATCCGGAATGTTGTTGAACCGCCGTAAGCGGAACATTTTCTTCCAGTAATCTATTTATTGCGGGTCTTCTTCCCGATTGATTTGTTAGTTTTTTCCCTTTGATGTTTGCCTTGTTTGCAGCTGTTTTCATCAGTGTTCTTATTTTGCCTTCTCCCATTGCCATATTTTTTAACCAAAGGGTAACATTAGCAGAATGATTTATTTCCAAATAAAACGGCGAGTCAGGCTTGCACATATTATCAGGTCGTTGTTCCTTATACTAAAATTAAAATAAAATACACATGTATCACATCAAAAGTAATCCACATACCGCAAAAATATGCCCAATTTGGAATTTATTATTTACAAAATTGTCTTCAAAAATCGTTCTTGACCTACATTTTTATTAGACTTTCCTGCTGTTTGGAGAACAAATACTTTAATATCATTAACTTTTTCTTTTTGATAATTAACAATTGATTGCTGCAAGTCTTTCTCATTGTTGAAGCTGCGTGTTTTGGCTGATAGATTTTGCCATTTGGAAGTACATTTGTTGGTTTTTTTGTGCTTTGAGTTTGTATGGTATTTGTTGTGAATTATTTAAATTTGTCTTTACTAGGACCTTTTTAGATGTTGAGATAATATATAAATCAGCACTATTTAGTTCGTGGATAGGACATACATAAACAACATTGACGGGTTCATATTATGGTTTGTTAAAATGAATGTTTGTTTTCTTTGGTATTGTACCGAAATATGTATTGTTGTTTTTTCTCTCAATTTGATGAACTGTGTAGTACAAATTTTTCATTGATAATGTGAACTTGTCCTTACATAGAACTTATTAGATCTTGATATACTTTATAAAGATTAAGTCTATTTAGTTATTTGATAGATCTGATCAGCATTGTTTATTACCTGTTTATTTGCAGAATTGTGACATTTTCGTTGATCTTGCTCAATTTTCCAAGATTTAGAAGCATATGCCCTTGTCTATTTGGAGTTAGATCCATCTCTACTTTTTGTTTGTCGTTTGCTGTATCCTAATGTTTCCTTTCCGTTTAAATTAATCAGTTTGATATCGTCCCACTTTAGTTGGCGGTGCTCATGAGTACTCCTCAGACCAAAGTTTAATGTATTCAAGTACCATACTAATGTTACTAATCCTTCAGTGTTGCCCGCCGACATTGCCCCTCTCTCAATAAGTGCCTCCTCATCAGAGAAGTCCACTTCCTCTGCAATAGTTGGTTTATTTCCTAAACCAAGTTTCCTTAAGTGTTTTTTCTTTGCCTTTAAGTAGTCACGTGACTGCTGAAACTCTTCTGATAATAAAATATCATAGGGCTATTTTTGTTGTTTGCGGTATCTGTTTATCATTTGTTTGATACCCATCAAGAGTGCCTGGGTGATATTCATTGCATTCACCCTCCTTTGTTTCTTTTCGGATCCCTACAAAGAACTCTTGCAAAATATTGATCTAATTGTGCATTTTGAATAGTCTCCATTTCTCTGAATTCTGATTTAATTGTGGCTAACTATTGCCTAAATATTTTAATACAACTCAGCATATTCATTTTTGTGTTTAAATTTTCCCTTTCCTCAATAAATTTATCCCGTTCCTCCTCAGATGCGACTACAAATCATTTTGAAAAGTTTGTGTTTTTCTATATTTGAGGGCTAATTGTTTCTGAATGAGTTGATTCTAAACGGGAAGAAGTAAAATTGTTGGTATTTTTATTTTTGAACATGGAAGTTTCCTGTAGTTTCTACCTCATCAAATTTGCAGTCTAAAAATCGATATCATCTAAATTTAACCCTGCTTTGGATTGTGCTCTAATAATTGTAGAGGGCGGTTCTGTTTCAGAGATGATATTTATTGTAGAGGCAATATTTAGATTAGGAATTTGTACACTGGAATTTGAAGTTGAAAATGTTGAGGATGTTTTTGGAAAAATAGAGGTTTGAAGGTCCACTAATTAAGTGGAACGTTTCCCAATTCATGATGTTCATAGCTTTCGATTTCATCTAAAGCATTAAATAGATCAAAATCGTCATCCCAACTGGTGTCCATTGTAATGTACGTTCGCCGATAGCAGTCGATGTTTTAGCAGTTCCGGTGTCATACAGTAAGCCTTCCCCCATAGTAGATTAACCTCCAGAAGATGTACTATATAGTAAATCTTCCCCATGGGGGAACGTTAACTATATAGTATTTATTCCACATAGTAAACCTTCCTACCTAACCGTAAACGGTTCGGATTTTACGTATTATAGGGGAAATATATGCTATTATACTGCAAAGTGGCTCCGTACATTTGTTTTGAATGCATAGCATGTGCTTTTTTACCTTTTAATCATAACCGGATATAATTAATGGTATATAACAACTAAAATTAACACGATTAAGGTGCTAAATTCCGAATCAATAGTAATTATCCGGATTAAGGGGGAACATTTACTATATAGTAAAATATCCGGGGGATGATCGGCTATCGTTGGGGGAATGTTTGCTATATAGCAAATTTTCTCCCGGGGGAATATTTACTATACAGTTAAGTATCCGGGGGGAATGTTTACTATACAGTTAGGTATCCGGTGGGAATGTTTACTATATAGCACATATTCCGAGGGTGAATGCTTACTACATAGTAAACATTCCGGGGAAAGGTTTGCTGTGCAGAAGGTATACTATACGACACCGGTAATATTTTGAACGAAACAAATAATTTTCTGTATGGAAGTGTGCATAAAATTCATAAATTTAAGGGCTATTTAAATAAAATAGTTTTATAATTTTTTTAATTATTTAGTATGAAGAAAACAAAAAGTTAAATCGTATAGATTTCCATTCATAAATTTTGTTTACGTTCTCGTTAAACTTTCGAACAAAAGGTCATAATCGTAACTAGTTTTTCTATTGGCCAATTATATCACGCGCTGCGATATTACTACGCGTCCTTGACAACGCTTAGCATTTGTCTTCTCTATCCTTTACATGACTATTCCCCACTCTCAGCTAAACGACAGATTAAGGAAATTGGTCAACTGTGTTTCATAAAAAAAGAATTGCCAACGTAAATACAATTACCTTGTGCTAGGAAGAGGCAGATCTTATTTTGAAAAAAAAAACTCACTCTAATTCTACCAAAAATGCTCTGAAGCTAATACCATGACCATGCTCGAGTTTTTTTTTATTGACATTATATTTCCTATGCTTGGTTGTCGAGTGTTTCAACATACAGTCGGCATACACATGGGTACAAACTGTGCTTCTTTCTGCGACTTGTACCTTTATTCAAATGAGGCAAAATTCATTGTGAGCTTTTCGTTTTTATGTAGCAACATTCCAGCAGCAGCTGCTTATGGAGTATATATCTCTAAGTTGATACGATATTCCAGAGCCTGTGGTTCCTATAAGGATTACCTTGATAGAAAATTGATGCTAACAAGGAAGCTACTGATCCAAGGGTTCCTATTGACTGTCCATTTTGTAAATGTAATATAAAATTATTGATAAAACAGAAGTATATACAGAACCCGAATATGATAAAGTTCAAAAATGTAATGACTTCCAAAAATAGGAAAGAACTTTCTAACATGTGTAAACTAATTAAAGAGATAAATAAAGGTATGTGTGCTCCATGGTAGAATTTCATATTTATTGTGTAAATATTGTAAATACTGTTTCATGACTTCGTACATCTTTATATCTTATTGTAATTAGCAATGGTTTATGGAGAATAAAACTATATATTGATTAGTTGACGGTCGCCACCATGACTTGGTTGATCGCTATGGAATATCTATATCTCTTGTCGTAAGCTCTTTCCGGTCCTTTCCCCATTCATGACTTATCACCGGGATTGGAATTATATTAACACTATTGGAGCTACTTAATACTTACCCTTCCGGGGCACTTGAGTTCGCCCCCTGTTTTTATTGGGGTTCGTGATATTCGATATTTGTTTTATGTGTATATTTTGTAGATCTATGTTTGTTCCTGTGGCCTTTTTCATTTCTGATTACCCCGTTGGCAACCTCAGAATTTCCAAGCAATGCCACAAGCGTCAATGTGTATGTCTGGAGGGTAAAAGCTTTGATTTGTATATGAACAGTTAAATACTGACGATATAGAAGACGACTCTGCAAAAAAGCAAGCTGCACAGAGGTTGTTACCGCCTATCTTGGTTACGTAACTTTCTGTGTATTCGTGTAGTTAGTAAGGATAATGTTGGTACATATATGTACCTATGGTCGAACAAGTGATAAACATCATTTTCGCAGCAGAAATAAATATACAATATACGTACATTGTCGGTAAATATAAAATTTATTTGTACGAGCTTTAGAAACAGGCAGAATGGCGAGCTTTTCAGGCTTGCTTCGCAGCGAGTACAAATGAATTTTATATTTAACGACAATGTACGTATTGTGCGTTTATCCTGCAATATCAAAACAGTCGGAAAACTTGTCAGATTTAAACAGAAAGGGCAAAAAAAGCGTCATTCCTCGCCTTTCATAAATGTTGTCAAGGATGTCTTCTTCGTGGTCCGCGTTACATTAGTACCAGTTTCATACTTGTCTGCGCCCTCCGCTGTACATATCTACAGGGTACCAGGAACGTTTATTCGTATAATACGAAAAGTTTATTCGTCTAGTACGAATAAAGCAAAACTCGTATAGCATATTTGCACAGCAAATGTACTGATTGCAGGATAAATAGATATATAGGGTCTAACAAAGAGGGGGAAACATGTTTATTTAACAGCGGATATCTCACAAACTCCCTTTGGGGTTAATTTTAAACACTTAATGTTTACCTATTAAATCTTGAAATTTGAAGAAAACGTTTTAATATACCTGTAATTTTATTCATATTTATTATGAATAGAGAGAAAACTAAATAAACGGTCAAATAATTAATATATAAAAAGTTTTCTTTCATGACCTTAATGATCCGTTTTATGCACCTGTTCTACGACATTATAATTTTATTTCGTCGCACAAAAGATAAACGTCATTTACTCAGCAGAAATAAACAGATATATAGGGTCTAACAAAGAGGGTACATGTAACATATTGTTGCGATTTCTTCCGCAAATCATGTTTTTTAAACACCACCTATCGGTTCAAACTCCTCCTTGTGGTGTTAATTTTAAAGACAGACTATTTACCTATTACATCTTGAAATTTGAAGACAATATTTTTAATATACCTGTAATTTTGTTCATATCATATTTATTATGAATAGAGAGAAAACTCAATAAACGGTCAAATAATTAATACATAACAATCGAGCAAAAAAGAAAAAAAAACAAAACTGTGGGGTAAAGTACTGATAACACAGGTCGTATTTTAATTACTTTTGTGGGGTAAAGTACTGATAACACAGGTCGTACCATAATTACTTTTGTGGGGTAAAGTACTGATAACACAGGTCATACTTTAATTACTTATGTGGGGTAAAGTACTGACTATTGACAAAAATAAATATATTACAGTTATAAATTCTAATGGTTTATCATTTATTTATCTCCTCTTGTTTTTAATATGCAGAGTTTTTAATGACGGAACGAACACATTATGTATAATAAAAACTATAAAAAAAACACAATATTACGACATATTACTTTAGTAAAACATAAAACAAATGATACATTTTATTACTTTTTCATGTCAATGTTATTCTTGGAGTTCCACGATTTATCCAAAAATAAAATTGACTGCCACAATAAAACGGAAACATTGTTAAAAATGGGTTAAAATACTGAAAACACACGTCGTACCTTAATTACTTTTGTGGGGGTAAAGTACTGATAACATATGTCGTATCTTAATTACTTTTGTGGGGGTAAAGTACTGATAACATATGTCGTATCTTAATTACTTTTGTGGGGTAAAGTACTGATAACATATGTCGTATCTTAATTACTTTTGTGGGGGTAAAGTACTGATAACATATGTCGTATCTTAATTACTTTTGTGGGTTAAAGTTCTGATAACACACGTTGTACCTTAATTACTTTTGTGGGGGTAAAGTACTGATAACATATGTCCTATCTTAATTATTTTTGTGGGGGTAAAGTACTGATAACACATGTCGTATCTTAATTACTTTTGTGGGGGTAAAGTACTGATAACATATGTCGTATCTCAATTATTTTTGTGGGGGTAAAGTACTGATAACATATGTCGTATCTTGATTACTTTTGTGGGGGTAAAGTACTGATAACATATGTCGTATCTTAATTACTTTTGTGGGGGTAAAGTACTGATAACATATGTCGTATCTTAATTACTTTTGTGGAGGTAAAGTACTGATAACATATGTCGTATCTTAATTACTTTTGTGGGGGTAAAGTACTAATAACATATGTCGTATCTTAATTACTTTTGTGGGGGTAAAGTACTGATAACATATGTCGTATCTTAATTACTTTTGTGGGGTAAAATACTGATAACACATGTCGTATCTTAATTACTTTTGTGGGGTAAAATAATGATAACACATGTCGTATCTTAATTACTTGTATGGGGTAAAGTACTGATAACACAGGTCGTACCTTAATTACTTGTATGGGGTAAAGTACTGATAACACAGGTCGTACCTTAATTACTTTTGTGGGATAAAGTACTGATAACACACGTCGTACCTTAATTACTTGTATGGGGTAAAGTACTGATAACACAGGTTGTACCTTAATTACTTTTGTGGGATAAAGTACTGATAACACATGTCATACCTTAAGTACTGTTCAGTCAAATATAGGTACATAAAATACCAATCTAATCAAAATTCTATCTTTGCTGTATATTTATCTTCTTTGTCTTTGATAATGCTTTAACAACATCCTGTTGTGGACATATCATGTAACCTTTCATTCATCTCTGAATTTCCAGTCATATGCAAAACATATAAATATCTTGACCAATGAGCAAACCGTATTGGTGTATACAGTGATCCAGAACATTAATAATCATGGGATCAACAATATATTGTAATGGTGTATACAGTGATACAGAACAATAATAATCATGGGATCAACAAGATATTGTAATGGTGTAGACAGTGATGCAGAATATTAATTATCATGTGATCAACAATAGATTGTAATGATGTAGACAGTGATACAGAATATTCATAATCATGGGATCAACAATATATTGTAATGATGTAGACAGGGATACAGAATATTCATAATCATGGGATCAACAATATGTTGTAATGGTGTATGCAATGATACAGACCAGTCATAATCATGGAATCGACAATATATTGTAATGGTGTAGACAGTGATACAGAACATTAATAATCATGGGATCAACAAGATATTGTAATTATGTAGACAGTGATGCAGAATATTAATTATCATGTGATCAACAATAGATTGTAATGATGTAGACAGTGATACAGAATATTCATAAGCATGGGATCAACAATATGTTGTAATGGTGTATGCAATGATACAGACCAGTCATAATCATGGGATCGACAATATATTGTAATGGTGTAGACAGTGACACAGAACATTACTTATCATGGGATCAACAATAAATTGTAATGATGTAAACAGTGATACCGAATATTCATAATCATGGGATCAACAATATGTTGTAATGGCGTATGCAATGATACAGACCAGTCATAAGCACGGGATCAACAATATATTGTAATGGTGTAGACAGTGATCCAGAACATTAATAATCATGTGATCAAGTCTCTTTGTTCCACAAATAAAGGTGTGGACAGAGTTCATAATAACTACATTATCATAAAATGAAAGGTCAGTTGATCCCTTTAAGGGTAGATATATGTTAGGAAGTCGGCTAAATCTCTCAGTTGAGCAAACAAAATTCAACAGATAAATGTTGAGAAAACGTTAACAAGAGGATCACTACCACATACATATGAATGGTAACATTTCCAATAAAGGCATTTTGAAGCATCGACAATTTCGTAGATGTGATTCGTATTTGTGTTTTTGTATTTACTATGAATCGCCACAGACAATATTGGATGTGGATCGTTTTATTTAAAATTAGTTTACGTTCTTCATCATAACCGTCTATCATATTACATTTTTAAAGCTTTGTAATTTTCCTGACTACACGTCAGCTTTTTTCTTATTTTTTTCTGTGGTATACACATGAGATTCGTTTTAGAGGGATATTATAAGCAAGGGTAAACGTACCATTTTAATTACACTGGGTTTCACATTTTCATAGAAGTGTGATCAGCAGAAGTTATTTCCCATGAACTGTTATTAGTGAAAGCATATTTCGTGAACCTTGATGAGACCTCTCACTCATCTATGTATGTCACTTTTGTAAACAGACAGTAACTTGCGCAGGAGACAGCGTTACGGATTGCTTGCATGATATGCCATTGATATTGGTAACAAGCCTGGACCATATTAATGATAAATATTTATTACATATAAAGGCATTTTTGTATGAACAATATGACCGGAAGTAAACTGTCCATATGTTCACACCCCGGGAAAATAACCGGTTATTGGATTACTTCAAGATCATTTCCATATCGGCCCGGGCCAATATGGGTGTCTCTTTTCTAGATGTCGGAAGTATGTAATAAATAGTTTAATACATGGGCATTTCCATATTGGTCTGGTTACCAATATGGGTGTCCCGGGATGATAACCAAAATAGAGTTAATCACATGACCTTTATCATATCAGCTGTATGTCCTGATGTATCAATCAGAGAGCCCGTAGGCTCAAGTGTTGATATCAGGACAAGGACTAATGAAGGTTCTGACATGGCAAACGCCATGCTATGATACATTTTATCATATGCTTGACACTAGGGCCAAGTTCGGTTGGAACCCGATAGGAACCCTGGTGTTGGGTTGGGTGACGTCATACTACTATTAATTGGATGCGCGCGCAACTTTCCATTTGGACGCTGTTGTGCGATCTCGAGTAACTCCCAGCATTAATCTAACATTAATCATTGACCACGAACAGGGCGAGAAAATCTGTACATTGTACATTAATATGCTCCTGCTTACTCGATTCAAATCGTGTATGATTTTCTGCTTGTTTAAGACAATTAAAAGTTTGAAAGGTCTCTCCCGTGTAGAAACGTAAACACATGTACCATGGTACATACAATGTAATTGGCCCATAAGCCGATGATTTTCCCTTCCTCATCCGAGATTGATACAGCAATCAAAAGCAAAATCATAAAAAAAGTATTGAAATAAACAAAAACATGTGATCAATGTTAAATTTGACAATTCAAGTCTAAAATGATCAAAATACAAACTTACAATTCTGCATCGTTTCCTCCTGTCGCCATCTTGGATCTCGAATAACCCTGGGTCGACGCTGGGTTAGAAGAGAAACAAGGTAAAAAGTTCAATTGCGTCATTGTTGGATGGTGTCTAATTCATTTCATTAGATTTTAACGTTTATATCACAGGGATAAAAACTACAAGTATATGATAAATATTGTCGTTACATACTTTGAAAGAATATGACATAAATAGCATAAATTATGTGATAAAGGCGATATTTAATGACCCACACCACCATAGTCGGTCTGATATGGAATTATCAGATCAACCGGGGTCTTACGCAATGTGCGCGCGATCTGATACACAATATCAGCGTGGTCCATATTGTAAATTTAATTAAGTACATGCAAGTAAATACATTAACATATGGGTATCTAGTTGATATTGATGCTGATATGGAAGAGAGCATGCTAAAATCGGTATTTTTCATATATACAGTGAAACCCAATGGGCGAGACTAAAAATTCGAGGTCGGATTTGGGTTTATTGTCCTTATAATTTACTATCAGATAAGTTTGTTTTGTTGTAAAACAATACATGTTAAATGCAAGTGTTTCTGTTAATCATACATAGTAAATGAGAAAGGGTTAGTTTATACAGGGATTGCTATTGAAGATTGGAGTTTCATTTATTGTATACATTTCACGGTTACAAAAGATACTAAATGACAAAACTTATAACATAAACTTATACATATAATATTAATTACAAGTTCCTTTCTATTTTGATGTGGGTTACATGAAACTGAGCTCTGTACAGACACCAACGAAAATTTTGTTAAAATTATTTTGGAATGTAATCATGTTCAGAACTTTTGGTTAGCAATTGGAAATTTCTTAAATCTGTGCTGTTATTTTACCCTTTAATACACATAATTCTTCGTCTAACTGAACACAGTACCGCTCAGTATACAATATATCTTTTTTCATTGATATTGAAAAAGCATCTGTCCTAAGTACAAAGTGACCAATGTTAAAAGAAAATGGTTAGATCTGTAGGCGGTATTGCGTGGTTAATATAAAAATATATCTATTAATTGAAATTCTAACTTTGAATTTTAAAAGTTATTTACAAGGTAGTATTTTATGAATATCAATCATATTTATCAAACATTTTTACATTGTAACTTGTGTGTACTGAAACATTGTGTGTATGGAAGCATGTATGGATAAATCTATTCTTAGAAAATAAAAAAATGAAAAAAAAATGAAAGAAAGGGGGTTGGGATCACTTATATCAACATGATCATTTTTAGATTGTGGTTTAAGAGTTTGAAGATACCAAAGGGGAAATCAGAATCCGTATGACGAAGAACAGACAACACAATGGTCAAAAGAAAAAGTACAAAAGGACAAACAACGATCTACAAAACATACATATAAAACTAAAGATCGAGTAACAGAAACCCAACTAAAAACCAGGGGTGAACTCAGGTGCTTCGGAAGGGTAATCAGTTCCTGCTCCACTATATAACTCTTTAGACCAGTAATCATATATACTAATAATACAGTTTTCTGACGTCACACTATTGTTCGGACATTGGATTATTTTTAAGAATATACAATGAATCCTTGGGTTCTTACGTATATAAACTTTAACCTTTTACCATTTTATGCTTAAAAACGTTTTTTGGTATTTATTTTAAAGTCTGCTTCATAACTGCCGCCTGACCACGCAGCTACAGTGGTTATACAATTAAACTATATAAATAATATATATGACTATTAACAGTAAACTGTATTTAAAAAATACATCGACAACTTGTTTAAATGAGTAACTGATCAATACATACACAAGTATTTCAAATCTGGCATAATTTACGTGAACTTTTAAAATAATTTCTCCCAATACAAAAAATAACAAACGAACCGACAAATCAGACAGAGCATAGGTGAACATTTGATACATTTGAAAGACCTTGAACTATTTAAATATAACAGATAATCGAAAGGACATATGCCGATAAAATGCATCGTTTTATTTTTGTTAATTGTTGTCGTATTTGACTTTCTAAACAATAAAAGTGTAAACATATATAATGAAAACGCCTTTGGAGATGGAAATGTATTATGTAAGAAAATACACTTCAACTTGTAGATTCTTAAAAATAGTCAACACAACCTTTACGGGTCTTGTTGATTTTTTTTACGAATCTACAGTTGAAGTGTATTGTCCATTATGTACATTATGTGACCAAACGAATTGGCACATGTTAATCAAATCCATATATAATAAACCAAATCCATATTTATTTTCAAACAATTATTGTGAAGTCATTTCTGGATAGATTTTCACAAATTTTACACCAAAACATTCAGAATTGGGTATATTGTGATTGTTTATTTGCTCATTATGTTTATATGAGTGGTGTTTATTTGTAAATAATATAAACATTATACACATAAGACATATCCTGGATTAATAGAAATGGTGACTTACTTCTTTAGATAAGTAATCATAGAAATGGCGGATTACCTCTTTAGATCAGTAATCATAGAAATGGCGGATTACCTCTTTAGATCAGTAATCATAGAAATGGCGGATTACCTCTTTAGATCACTTTAGATCAGTAATCATAGAAATGGTGACTTACCTCTTTAGATAAGTAATCATAGAAATGGCGGATTACCTCTTTAGATCAGTAATCTTGTAAATGGCGGATTACCTCTTTAGATCAGTAATCATATAAATGGCGGATTACCTCTTTAGATCAGTAATCATATAAATGGCGGATTACCTCTTTAAACCATTAATCATCGAAATGGCGACTTACCTCTTTAGACCAGTAATCACATGTATTTTTTCTATAATTTTGTGTAGCTTTGTTGAATGAAAACATCACTGACATTGAGTGAATGTTGAATCGCTCTGCTGCTAAGTGATCGTAGATAAGACATTTCGCTAGATGTCGAAAGGGTTCTGGAGTACAAAAGTAAATTGATATAAGACTGACAAAGGGACTTATATTGTTCAATCGTGTGAAGAATACACGGACGTGGAACAAAATCTTTAGGTGGAATTTCCTTGAACGAAAAGTACATCATGAATTCTATTTTTTCACTTTTAGATAAATCTGCTGAGTTTGACAGAAGTTTATCTACTAGCTTATCTGGTACAATAAACCTTACGTCAAACGATTCAACATCACTGACGCCATAAAAGCACAGTGTCGGTTTTTGAAAACAATTCCTTCGGGATTAACAACAGCGGGTCCGTTTTCTGATATTGTGTGTTCGTTACACATTCGTGTATCCGTCTCGTTTCCATAGCCTACCGGGCAGCTCTCTACTACAAAGAATCCTCCATAAATGTCAGAGTTATGCCCCTTGTGACAGGTATAATAAGACGAATATTCAGAGTTACTTGTAGTGGATGGCTTTTTGTTGTCAGTACAACAATCGTTATAGATGTGGCAATCTATATCACAGTGACAAAACTGGTGTTCCATAGATTTGGTAAAATTACAATTTCCTTTCGCTGAACAAGGGTCGATTGGTGTATAAACTGTAGTACCCTCTCTCGATACATTATGTTGCGTTTCCACTAAATTACTATCTGTTGACGATGATTTAGTAGACGTATAAACGTTAGTGGTGTAAAATAGACTTGAAGTCGATGAAAAAGTATTTATCCGTCCATTGTCTTATAATGCATCGTTTTGGATCAAAGACAAGACAGTATTTGATAAATGTAGTTATCTGATCATCTGTATATTCTTGTGTCTGTGTAATGTAACCTGTATTGGTCACTATTGATTTACCTTCTGTATTGTTATTTAAACATAAAGCATAATTTAGGAACAGTTGTATCAAAGCATGATAAGTAGTTTCCATTTTTACCCACATGTGTCCACTTTATTATCGTAGGATGGAACAGGTGTTATAACCATATGTGCTATGGTATTGGTAAATGTTTCTGTAAAGTGATTGGACAAACTCAGATTTCTCAGAAATAATCACCCAATGTCTTTGTTACTTACATATTGGCTTGTTTTCTAATAAATTCTAATATTAAGGTAATGAAAAAATATAATACTCATCAAAATAATGCTAAAAAACACCGAATGGGCAATGAAAACCTAAGATCCATATAAAAATACTATATAAATCAAGAGACGCCTTTTTGATACAATATTCATCTAATTCTTTTGACATTTTTCTTTACTATTTTGCTTTATTTCATATATTCGCGTGTTTACATATAATCTTCTTCTAACAGTGGATTACGTGTTTCTACTTTCGAGATAAACATAGGAACACTGGTAACAGGTGGTCAGTTTTATAGCTAAACATAGGAACACTGGTAACCGACGGCCAGTTTTATAGCTAAACATAGGAACACTGGTAACAGGCAGTCAGTATTATAGCTAAATATAGGAACATTGGTAACAGGCGGTCAGTTTTATAGCTAAATATAGGAACGCTGGTAACAGGCGGTCAGTTTTATAGCAAAATATAGGAACGCTGGTTACAGGTGGTCAAGTTTTATTGCTAAACATAGGAACACTGGTAACAGTAGTCAGTTTTATAGGGACAGTAGGCTGGAGTACACCCAATGATTAACACCAACACAACGTTTTATATCAAAACAGTTCATAATAGACACTAAAATATTTGTCTAATGTTCATATACTGTTAATTCGTCCGACGGCAACGACCCAAGATCAACACAATGTTTCTTGTAGTATAATGTCATTTTTCTGAAATAATCAAGAGCGAAATAATGCTATGTCTTTGTAATATTAAATAGGTTTTAATTATTAATATGTAATGGAGAAGCCATCGTAAGTTTATAACTTGTGTCTGAGCCATTGTTTGTATAATTGTTTGTCGACAAAACATTGCTTAAAGTAAAGTAAGAAAAAGTAATATTTCTTAATATTGCATTTCTCAGTCATTTTTATTAACGAACCCGATCTTTCCTTCTAATAATAAAATATTAATTGATTAGAGATATATCTGATAAAACATTAAAATTTATAGCTCGAAGATGATATGTAGATAACAAAGAAAAAATAAAATAAAAAGAGTAGATATCAAAATTAGTGCGCGCGTTTGTGGAATAACCGTTATCAGATATGTTAAAAATCAAAAGATTGGAGAGTTAAATACGGTTAAACGTGTAAATAAAGTCCACTCACAGGAACATGTGGCCTTTATGGGCAGTTGACCTTTATATACAAGTTAAAATTATATCCACTATTCATGGGGGAAATGGGACTGCCCTTTACAGACAGTGATTTGCAATATGATGGTGCCCTTTAAGGCAGTTTTGACTGGAAAGCAAAATCGTTAAAGAAAAGTGTTTGAGAGCAATGACACGAAAAGGACCTAAACGGGAGAGCCAAAATTGACTAAAAATCGAACAGCAAACTCAAAATAAGGAAGTATTTCCAATCAAATATTGGCAATAATGAATATTTCAAACACAGGTGACTTTAGTCGATTTCGACCATCCTGTTTAGGTTTTGTTTTATGTTATTGCTCCAAAACACTTTTCTTTAATTATGTTGCTTTCTAATCTTTTGATCTTCATCGTATCTGATAAAGGTTATTCCAGACACACATCACACAAAGTGTGATATCTATCTTTTTGGGGTTTTAATTCGTTTTATTATTATTATTATTATTATTATTATATATTTGTTTTTAATTTTTAGAGTAATAAGCACAATTATCTCCAATCTATTAATATTTTATTATTAGAACGAAACCCGCAACATTAAGCAATATTACTTAGTGTGTTGTTACTGTGAGTGTACACCAGCCTAGAGCAAAATTAAAACAGGAAAACCTGCTACCAATACGTGGGTTACCATATGTACTCACTTGGCAACCCTACATATACCCAGACGACACTTAATTACGAAAGAGTTAATCATGGACAATCATGTGTCTGTTTTATGTTCCTTCGGAATTACAATCAAGGATGAAGAACTGGATCTACCATCATTCTGCTAGACTACTAAATCACTCAAGTGTCATTTCAAGCAGCGTTATATTGCTGTGTCTGCCAAATGCACCACACAACCTTTTTCCAAATTATTAACATGTTTTCTATCGGTGGTCAAGACCGGGCTTCAGAGTTACTATGATACTAGCTACTAGAAATGGGGTGAGTGGATCAAATGTGGATTCAGAGGAACTCTAACGATCTTTTAAATTATATACAATATATGTCCCTCTCCTCCTGTAATAACATTAAATATTTGACTTATCTACCCTCTACACAACCATTCCTCACGCTAAGCTGAAGGATTTATCAAACATAGTACTCCAGCTAAAATCTGTACTCCGGGATGAGATTTCCAACATAATAAAGTCTGTTTTTAAAGACGAAATTGAAAATTATATAAAGGACTCCCTTCATACAGTAACGAACGAGATCAAAGTCCTTAAACTTGACAATGCCAAACTCAAGGCTGACATTGACGCCCTTGAACAATATGGACGCCGAAAGCTCATCAGATTTAGTGGAATTGTAGAGACACCCGGCGAGAATACAACAGACATTGTGAAGAACATAGTAAATTCTGTAGACAGAGATCTGCCCGAGGGTGATATAATACGCTCCCATCGTGTTGGCAAGTTATACAAGCCTGGAAATGGTCCTCCAAAGCCAAGACAAATTATCGTCCGCCTACGGAATAGTACAACCAAACGAAGAATTCTTAAGGCCAGCAAAGGTTTGAAGGATGGAGAACACTTTGCACACGTCAACATTAACGAGGACCTCACTAAAACTCGCAACACTCTTGCATATAGAGCCCGTCAAGTAAAAAAGAAGAGATTTATTTCACAAACGTGGACTGTAGATGGCAAAATATTTGTGAGAAACAATCGTGATCTTTTAACCACCATTACCACTGATTACGGATTGAAACGATACATTTTGGACAATTTTCCAAATGCTATGGAAATCGCATATCCACCTGCAAAAGAACCAAGGGCTTTAAATATACCACCACCATTCCAGTCTTATGCCGCCGCCGTGTTTCCTGGTGGTAGTGGTTTTTGAGGACAATCAATTTCTCTGACAATATTTAATAAACACATAAAGAAATAAATCTTATTAATGTATTCACAGTATTTTTTTTCCCGTCATGTTCATTTACTACCAATATACAATAAACATTAGTTATATAAGTAGATTACAATCATTGTCAATAATATATTATTATTATTATATATGTAAATTATACACATATATGCATTTTGTAAAGAAAGAACACCTGCTGGTAGCACAAACCTTACAGACCGTATAAAAGAAATTTACTATACCCAAGCTCTGATAGTAATTTTATTTACTCATGCATGTCAAAATAAACAGATCACTATTCGCCGATAATCACGTGTTTCCGTGATCAGTCTGTGTTATGTCACATGAAATCAATCCAACAATCGAGTTGCGCATGTTCCCGAAATAAGTTTAAATAACGTTGAACGATAAAACATATGAAGGACCGATTTCTAGTTCACTAAATTTTTAACTGGTTTACATTTATACCAAACCTTCCATATGTCCGCTGTAAACTATTTCATAAAAAATAATTCTTATTTTGATAACCGTTACGATTTGTACAGAGGGACATGTCTCTGCGTGGGCGTAACAAGTATATGTTCAGACACAAACACGTCCGAGGTAAATAATAACTTATGGTATATCTATCAATATTTTATACATTTTGTTTGTACATATTCAGAAATTTTTTGTTACCAGCAGAGTCTCTAGTTAACACTTACTCAGGTAATCTCTTCCATATTACGACATATACACATTGTTATGGGAGCTTAGTAATTATCATACACATGATTGTTAGTGTGTTTTCTTCCTCCCCTTGTTTTTTTTTTTTTTATAGCAAATTCATTTCTGATACACATTAATTTAACAATATACCGTACATGTTTAGCTTACTCCTTTATACATGACTATTATATATCAGTATATTTCGTAGTTATCGCTAGTGTCAAGTGAACTTGGTTAATCAACGATTTTTTTCCCCCAAATAATACTTGAAATTATTGACACTGTCAAACCAGAAATTATACTAGGTACTGAAACATGGTTAGACCCGAGTACTTCTTCTTACGAATACTTTCCCTCAGACTTATATAATGTGTATCGTAATGACAGGGCACCATGCTCCAATAACCAAAGCTATGGGGGTGTACTAATAGCAATTACGAAAGATTTCATAAGTTCAGAGGTCAAAGAACTAGAAACAGAGTGTGAAGTAGTATGGGCTGAAATCAATATCGCCGGCTCAAAAAACATCTTAATATCATCCTACTATAGACCACCTTCTGATTCAGGCTTCTCCTTAGAACAGTTCCATCAATCTTTAAACCGCATCAATGGTCAGTCAAACGCAACAATCATAGTCGGGGGTGATTTCAACTTGGGACACATTGATTGGTCAAACTCCTGTACTATACCAGGCAAACCTGACATTCAACTACACCAAAAGCTTCTAGACATTACATACGACGCAAATCTACACCAAATCGTCAACATACCAACAAGAAACGACCGAATACTAGATCTCATCATGATCAACAATCCAACATACATCAGTAAAGTAACCACACTACCACCAATTGGTTCAAGTGACCACGACATTGTCTATGCTGAAGCAGACATATGGCTAAAGAGGCTAAGAGAAACCCCTAGAAAAGTTTTCAAATACAACAAAGCGAACTGGGAAAATATTAAATCAGATATAGAAAACACTCACAAAGAAATCAGTGACACCTATGATTCTCTGGACACTAACAAACTATGGGAACTTTTTAAATCCAATCTCACCACCTCAGTCGAAAAAAACATTCCATCAAAAATATTGCGCAACAAACATAGATTACCATGGATCACTGACAAATTAAGACGAGAAATAAATAAGAAAAATAAACTCTTCAAAAAACGTAAAGACATCAAATACACTGATAAGTATAAAAAGATGAAAGCCCATGTACAAAAAGAACAAAGAAAAGCGTACTGGGATTATATCGATAAACTTATATGTGATCTTCCTGTTAACGAACCAGATATACCACCTCAAAACCAGAGCAAACCGAAAAAACTCTTTCAATATATTAAATCAATACGAACTGACAAATCTGGCATTGCTGCACTAAGCAAAGAGGGCAACACCATCACAGAAACCACAGACAAAGCTAACTTGCTAAACGAACAGTTCCAGTCTGTCTTTACACCAGTAACTAGTGATCCAATACCAGACAAGGGCACCAGCACACATCCCAAAATCAGTAAACTTTCTATAACAACACCTGGGATTGAAAAACTCTTAAATAAGATCAACCCACATAAAGCCACTGGCCCAGATAATATCAGCGGTCACTTACTTAAAGAAATGCAGGTTCAAATTGCACCAATTCTATGTCTCATATTTAAAAAGTCATACGAGTCTGGAATTACACCCAACGACTGGAAACATGCAAACGTTGCACCCGTGTTTAAAAAGGGAGATAAACACAAACCTGCAAACTACAGACCTATTTCATTAACTTGCATCTGCTGCAAGTTAATGGAGCACATAGTTACATCACACATAATGAAACATCTTGAATCAAATAAAATCTTATATGACCTCCAGCATGGCTTTCGGCACTCTCGTTCATGTGAAACACAGCTTCTCTCCTTTATCCAAGAACTTCAATCAACAAACAATTCAAATGCTCAAACAGATCTCATAATTATGGATTTCGCAAAAGCCTTCGATAAAGTTCCACACCGTCACCTACTTTATAAACTAAACCACTTTGGCATCACTGGTAACATTTCTCTCCGACCGCACACAGACAGTCGTCCTGGACGGAAGATCATCAAACACAGTCCCAGTCACCTCTGGCGTTCCACAAGGTACTGTTTTAGGTACAGTCTTATTTTTGGTCTATATAAATGACCTTCCAGACTACCTTACTCATAGCAAACTAAGATTATTTGCTGATGACAGTATCCTATACATGCCAGTGAAATGCCAGAGTGACTGCCTCAAACTCCAAGCTGATCTTGATGCAGCATCAAAATGGGAAGAGGACTGGTTGATGGCCTTTCACCCGGACAAGTGTACTGTTCTCTCAGTCACAAATAAACGCCAACCAATTCAACACAACTACATACTTCACGGTCACACTTTAGAATCTGTAACATCTGCAAAATACCTTGGCATCACACTCCAGTCAAATCTTAAATGGGACAAACATATTGATGACATTACTACAAAAGCTAACAGAACACTCGGATTCCTTAAAAGAAACTTAAAAACATCAAACCAACACACAAAGAGCCAGGCATACCAAGCACTTGTCCGTCCCAAACTTGAGTACTCTTGCTCAGTTTGGGACCCCCACACTTCAGAATCTACCTCGAAGATAGAGATGGTACAAAGGAGATCTGCACGGTATGCCTGCAACAGGTACCACAACATTAGTAGTGTATCTAACATGCTGAACACATTAAACTGGCCACAATTAGCTCAACGCAGACTACGAACACGCCTAGTCATGATGTATAAGATCACACATCAACTTGTCGCAATTCCATCTAACGCATTTCTCATTCCATCAGACTCTAGAACTAGGAAACATCACACTCTCACCTTCCGACACATCTACACGTCTAAAGACTCGTACAGATTCTCTTTCTTCCCATACACTATAACCCAATGGAATCTCCTCCCAGATACAGCCGTACATGCACCAATAGTACACATCTTTAGAGAACAGCTCACACCTGCTGTTCTCTCCACTTTTCAACTAAACTAGTCTCATCTCCTGTACATAGTTTTAATCACTCTAGTCTGTTACTTGCACTGTTCCCATGTATATACATTATTGATTTAACTTAAGTTTTGATGTAAATAGGCCACGCATGCACCAGTAATTAATCATCTACATATACAGATGGAATACTGGAAACCTTAAAGAAGAAGAAGAATATTAATGTTATTTAAACGTAATCCCTTTGTGTCTTCAAGTGGTGATAATAAGTATCACTAAATGCATATTAAAGTTTTTTTGCATATCTTGTTAAAAATACCACAAGGTCCAGCTTGGCGGGGTAAAACAGAAATTAAAAACGTGTTTGTTTCAAGCTGGGTTATGATATAGCTGTAACTCTTATAGACTAGTTCAACGTGGATGAGTAAATAAATAATGTCCTCATTGCATTATTGACATAATGCTCAAATATCAGCCCAACTCGTTATGTTTTAAATCTGTTCAAAAATAGTCTGTGCGTGTTTGTGATACAAGTTGAATGACTGAAGCACATACCCGAGGTCACTGATGCTTCAGTTATTCCACTTTAAAGGTCACAAACTTCACATGTATTGTTTATTTGGTTAACATATGTTACAGCATAGTGTTTTTGTATTGATATTAGTCGAGCAACTGAGGCACATACCAAAGGGATTGACCTAAGGAAGGTACTTACTGCCTCAGCTGTTCCACTTAAAATTCCTAAACCATACATGTATACGCTATATTATGTTGCATACATTGCTAGTTTTGGGTTTATATTATATTATATTTTGTGGCATGCAAATCTTATATTGTGTGCATATTACATTATGATGCATGCATGGGTAGTATTGTGCGTGTGAAAAATCACGATACACGCGAAGATTGCATTGAGTGCATATCAAGTTTGTTGGATGAAGCCTTGTACTGTATGCAGTTGCATGTATGGCAAATATGATGTGCTAGGTAAATTATGTTGCAAGCAAAGATCACACATGTTACACTATGTTGCGTGTATGGCTTGTATTGTGTGCATGATATATGATGTTGTATTCTCACGAATTGCAATGTGTGCGTGCGAAATTATGTATTATGTTGCATGCATAATTATATTGTATTGTATTGTGTGTACAAAATGTACATGTTGTATACGGTTGCATATATCGAGTGCATGCCCACTAATATATACCTGTACGTGAACTAGATGCATGGGGTTGTGAGTGTGCGGTTTTTTGCTGTTTTTTTTTCTTTTTTTTCCCGAGTGTCTACCTTCGTGTATTGGATGAATGATTTGAGTATTGTCCGTACGATTAATGCTATTTGTATAAATTAACAATGTTTTATATTATAGTTTACATTTATGTATATTTTTGTCAGTCTGCTTCAAATTACAACATGACAGATAATTAATTTGCATTTATCTTTATCTTCTTTCCATCTATTTATGATAAGGGCAACTTTGGTCTGGTAACTTCACACCAACAATGACAAAGATTTTTCCTTGAAATGAATTTCTCGTTAAATCTTATGTTCCTATTTTTACTTGGGTTAGTATTCAACAAATTGCATACAGGCTGATATACATGTAGTTTGTATTGCATCTTGATAAACCTCCATGTTCACTCATCATGATCTTCTCTGTATCATTTCTATCCATTTTGATTTTTTCCTTTTTTTCCACTGTGTTTTTTGTATATACGTTTTGTTTTTTCATTAAATGTACAATTGTCCACAATGATGAAATGCAACCTTTTCAAAATAGTTTGATTATATTATATGATGCCTATTTGTTATTTAGCTATTGTATAACCATATTATTATGTTTTGGCCACTCTCATTACTTATCGTTTCAATCAGGTGTTACATAATAATGGGCATTTCAATTGAGCAATACCGACTGAGAGTAGGCCTGTTTACTTCAAAATTTGGGCACAGTACAAAAAGACTTCGCCAAAGTGACGTCCTCTGTATCTTGTTATTATTTTTTTCACATAGAAAGTCAAATGCACTGCGAGCTATAGTGTTCATTCATTTTATTATCGACTTGTTTGTTTTGAAAACATTTCTAAAAAATATCACAAAAATGACAAAATTTGACAAGTCAGCTCCGAGCTTGCCTGACAAACCTACCGTAGACTCTAGGTTGACCAATAGTGTTATACACATATTTTTTTTATTATTTGTACTGCAAATGTTGTTAATACTTGGTGGTATAGAAACAAATCCTGGCCCAGAACTCCTCATTAGTGATGAGTTAAGTTCTAGTTTTAATGACTCCTCTGAAATGTCAAGTATATACGAAACGTTTTCGACTTCTGTCTCATTTATTCATTTAAATATACAAAGCCTGGTTCCAAAACTTGATTTAATATATGCTGAATATGACCATTTCGATATAATGTCATTCACTGAGACATGGTTGAAGGGAAACAACTCAGACGATTCTATTGAACTGCTAAATTTCCAAAAACCATTTAGGAGAGACAGGGGTCCAGAGAAAAATGGGGGAGGGGTTGTAGTGTATATCAAAGAAAATATGTATGCCTACAGAAGACCTAATTTAGAAGTTAATGGAATTGAGGCTATTTGGGTCCAGATAAAAATAAACGGGAACAAAGTATTATATGGGACTTTTTATGTACCTCCAAAAAGTAACACTGAATCGTGGAATAAAGTTGAACATTCGATAGAATCGGCTGTAAATGATGATAGTATTGATTATGTAATTATGACCGGTGATTTTAACGACAATCAACTAGATGTAAATAATGTAAACATGAGAAATATATCGATGCAGTATAGCTTACAGCAACTAGTCGAAGATTGTACAAATTTTACTGAACATTCATCATCTCTTAACGATTTAATATTAACTAACGATGTAAACTTTGTTCCGTATGCTGGTGTGGGTCCCCCTCTATTAGATCAAGTACGTTACCATTGTCCGGTCATTGGTTTCTTGAATGCCCTTAAACCTGTGAGCAAATCGTTCAAGCGTAAGATTTGGCTATATAGCCAAGGAGATTTCGATGAGTACAGACGATTATTGTCACTAACTGATTGGGAATCCATTTTTTCTATATACGATATTGATAAAATTACTACCAACATTTCGAATACTATCTTAAGCGCTGCTGAAGCCACTATTCCAAACAAATTTGTAACTATTAGGAAACAAGACCCTGCATGGTTAACTAACGAGATTATAAAACTCATCAGAAAGAAAAATAGAATCCATAATAAGGCTAAGCGTCTAAATAAACCTTTTGATTGGAATAAATTTCGTAAAATTCGTAATGATGTCACATCTCTAGTAAGAAAAGCCCGCGATGTGTATCAAGATAAATTTGTATCTAGACTGTCTGACGTTCATCCTTCGACTAGAACTTGGTGGAAGACTTGTAACCAAATTTCTGGACTAAAACCTTCACACTCTGGCATACCCCCACTACTGAAAAATAATAATTTGATTTATAATGATTTAGACAAGGCGAATGAGTTCAATAATTTCTTTGCTATGCAAACTGATCTTGAGGACTCTGACGCCGTACTTCCCGAACTTTCTCTTCCCGAAAACCAGCTTTGTGATATTGAAATAGGCGTAATTGATGTCGAAGACGTTTTATCAATATTAAATCCTAGTAAGGCTTCTGGTGCAGATTTGATTAACCCGCGACTTCTAAAAGAGGCGGTTCATCAACTAAAATATCCTTTATGTAAACTTTTTAATTTATCGTTATCAATTGGTGTGCTACCCAACGACTGGAAAAAAAAGCTAATGTAACCCCGGTTTATAAGAACAACAATCCTAACGATGTAGAAAATTACAGACCAATTTCCCTGTTAAGTGTCATTTCTAAATGTATGGAGCGCTGCGTTTATAAGTATGTACATACTTTTTTTTATTGCTAAACAATTTTATTACATCCAATCAATCTGGTTTTACATTTGGCGATTCCGCGATAAATCAGTTGGTAAATATTTTAAATGACTTTGGGAGGGCTTTAGATAGTGGGAAAGAAATCAGAGTTGTATTCTGTGACATTAGTAAAGCCTTTGACCGGGTATGGCATTAGGGATTATTGTTTAAACTAAAACAGTATGGAATATCGGG
>MJUT01004945.1:338645-349815 GCA_002080005.1 Gigantidas platifrons
TTGCCTTTGCACCCCCATAATGACCAACACTTAGACTCTCAAGTTACTTTCCTTACACTTCGCCCCCCTTTTTTTCTGTCCCCGTTCCCCCTTCCCCCGTCTCTCTGTGACTCCCCCTAGACCTCAAACTCCTACTTCCTCCGGTACAGAGCCTGACCGTTGGCCAGACCTGCCCGGAGGACGTCCATGGGAGATTGGTCTCTCACCCGAGCGACCTCCTCCGCCACCCTGAACAGGTGAGCGGGATGGTTCACCGAACTAGTCACATCGGGCAAGTGGGGCGAGTCAGACTCCAAGAGGAGTCTGGTTCTGGGTACGGCCTGCAACCCCCGCTTCTGGCCTTCCTCGAACCCCTTGACCGTCAGTGTGAAGCCAAAGTAGGTTTCAGGGTAGGAGTCCAGCCAGAGCTTGACCGTGACCCTGTCCCCATGGAAACAGTGGAGATGGATCCCCTGCCGAGCGTTGGGGACCTTCTCCAGCATCGCCCCCAGTACCGTCCGGTACAGGCAGTTCGTTTCCCGGAGGTTGTCCTCCGAGGCCCGAACATGCAGGACCAGAGGCATGTACGGATGGGCCAGAGATAGCGCCCACAGCAGGGTACTGTATTGGCGAGCAAAGGGTTTAGCACCTTCACTACAGTCCAGCCCAATCTCCCCTAGGGCAGTGACGGCCGGTGCGTCCACCAGTCGGGACAGCTGATCAAAGTAGCAATCACCGAACTGGCTGGCATGTTTGGGGTGGACTCCTGCAGCCACCACAAATCCCCCGGGGAGCATCAACTGCTCCGAGTCCTTGGACCACGTCTTGGGGTCACAAAACACCAGCACCCCTCCCACCAGATTGACCCGCTGCCGTTGACCGGGTGCCGGACACGCAGCCAAGAATTCCTGGACCCCCGTACGAGGCTCCAGTCTAAGCCTGCGGAGAGACCTATCCAGATGGAAATGGGCGTCCATTGCATCCGGAACAGGAACCGGAGACTCTCCCATGGCTGGGTCGTCCTCCCGCCGGCCCCGGGCTACGGCCCCGAAGACCCCCCTCCCCAAACTGGCTAGACGGGGAGATGGCACTGGCCTCAGACTGAAGAGGGGCACCGGCCGAGGTGCAGAGAACCTAGAGGCTCCCATTACTGGGCGGCCGGACTCCACACCCCGTCCTCCACCAATGACCCTCTTCACGTTCCCCCTTGCCACCGTCCCCGAGGTCCACTCCATTGGTGCCTCCGGCCGGTCAACCACTGAAGGTACAGCCGGAGGACCCCTTGGACTCGCTAGCCCCGGGCCACAAGGAAACCAGAGGCTACACAGCGCCTCCCGCTTCGGGGCAGACATGAGCCCCAACAGCTCTATGAGGGCTCTCCAGTGCATAAGGACAGCTGGAGAATTCGGGGGATCCAAAGAGAAACCAGACGGAATCTCCCATCCCTCGACCCGACACACCTCCCTCATAGCCGCCACCTCCGTTCGTTCCACGCTGTGTCCCTCCAGGCATCCTATGGTGCCCAACAGCCCCCCAACATACCGAAACAGGTCCCCCCGATCCCCCAAGCACCCTCAGGATCGTCTGCAACGCAGACCCTCTGACCCTCCCGAAATCCTCCCCCGTGAGTGACAAATCCCGGAAGACCTCTGGGACATGGGCACCAAGACAATGTCCCCTCAGGTCGAGGACCCTCTGTCCACACCCCACCATAGGGCACCCCTGACCGGAGGGCTCCCCCGTTGTCCCCGAAACTTCCGGTGACTGGAGGTCCCCTCCGGTGTCCCTAAAAGCAACAGTGGTAGGGGGGGCCTGAGAGCTTGGGCCCTCGCCACTGACATGGGGGACCTCTACCGCCTGTAAGGCCTTCCGGCGGCGCCGCTCCCGCCTACCCGCCCCATACCGGCCTTTCCCTTTGTTCCTGCTGAGAGCCCGGGGCCTTCGCCCCTGCCGGCCTCTCCTCTCCCTGGGCCTCCGCCCCCTCCTCCGACAGGCCCGTCCCCTCGTCCGACGAGACCTCCTCTGCTGTAATAAACATCTCGCTGTCGCTGTCCCCCAAGGACAGCGTCTCCACCAACTCCAGGGCTTCTGGTTCCTGCGACATCTGCAACAAAAAACACAATCCACCGGGCACAGGGGGGCCAATGGTCTAGCCACCCCGTGCCCAGCAAGTCAAAGCCCTCATACCAACGGGCCCCACTTGACTTCCCCATCTCCCCCTTCCTCTATACGGCCTTCCGGGGATGCCTCTGACACCCCGAGCACACAAAATCCCCCATATTCTCCGCCTCTTCTGGGGTCACCTTGACACATTTACCATGATACCACTCGGTGCACTCTTCGCACCTGATCATAAACTCCCCAGTGTATGGCCTCCGACACACACAGTACAGCTTCCTCTTATCAACCCCTTGGGCGTCCCCTTCCCCAATTCCTGCCCCGGATATGATTTGCTGGCTCAATCTCTGAGCCCAAACGGGGACCTCCCTGTCCAGACACAATTTCAATCTATCATGGTTGGCCGTGAGTATCGCCCGCTTCAACTTAATTCGGTACAGATAAGGGGTCAGCTTCTCTATCACCACCCCTGGCCCTTTCCACGAGGGGCTCAATTTCCTACTCTTCCCTTTGATAGTAGCGGTGTCCAATTGGTACACCAGATCCCCAGGCTTTAACTCCCTTACTCGTACTTTAACATCGTAATCTCGCTTCATTCTTCTCTGAGCCAGCTTTAAATTTTCTCGGGCCACCCGGTGGGCCCCTTCAATAGCTGTCTGTAATTCACATACGTACCGATCTCCGTCCAGCGGTCCAGCCCGCTCCGGGCCACCGAACATCAGTTCCGCAGGCAAGTTAATCTCCCTTCCCAGCATCATCTGGTTGCGGGTATATCCAGTGCTTCTATTAACCGAGGCTCTCAATGCCCCCGCCAGTTGCGGGAGGTATTGGTCCCAGGTACGCTGATTCTTGTCTATGAAACAACGCACCGCCGCCATCAGTGTACGATTACATCGCTCGACTTGTCCGTTTGCCGACGGACGGTACGGGGTCGTTCTGGACTTATGAATATGGAGCAGGTCACACATTGCCCGAAACAAGGAGGACTCGAAATTTCGCCCTTGGTCCGTGACCACCTGAAATGGGCACCCGAACCGGGCGAAGAACTGATTTACCGCGGTTCTAGCCGTTCCCTCCGCACTCTGGGAAGGCAGAGGGATACACTCCACCCACTTGGTAAACTGATCTACCATCATTAATATGTGCTCATTTTCCTGCTCAGTCCGAGGAAGGGGCCCAATAAAGTCCAAATGTACTTTTTTCATTGGTACCCCCGCATGATAGGACACCATTGGGTGCCTGGCCGTGACTGTGGCTTTCTTCTCCTGGTTACATTCCCTACACCCCCTTACATAAGCAGAGACATCAGTGCTTATCCCTCTCCAGTAATATCTCACTTTCACTTTCTCGACTGTCCTTTCGATACCCTGATGCCCGGCCAATGGGGGGTCGTGGCACAACTTCATGATTTGCTCCCTCGACTTCTTGGGGACAACCCTCCGTGCTGGCTTCCCCTCCTCCCCTTTTCTCCACAAACTCCCTCCTTCCAGGACAAACACTTCCCTTTTGATCCAGTAATATTTACTTCTAGGGTCCCCCAGGAGCAGCTCTCCCTCCGTTGGCTCCTCCCCGGTTTCCCTCCACTGGACCACCCATGCTAGTTCAGGGTCTACTCTCTGCTGTGCCTTCATCTGGTCCTCCCCTGGGCCCCGTAGGCCTATCCCTGCCGCCTCCTGAACCACTTTGACTTCCTTCACCCTTTCCTGACGGAGCCGGGTACCCACTCCCCCTGTAGAGACCCATACCTCCGCCACCCTTGGGCCCTTCTCTTCCACTGTTCGGTCCGGACGCCCATTAACGGGTTGATCCCACGGCTTGCGTGCCAGGGGAACCACATCATCCATCTCCTTGTCAAACCCTGACAAGTTTGACTGTGCCCGAGTACAGTAAGGGCACCCCCCACAGGGCAAGTCCTGCAACTTGACCCTTAGACTGAATTCTGAACAGGGTCCCCCCTCTGGGATCCTGGACAAGGCATCCGCATTAGCATGTTTTTTTCCTGGCCGATGCTGGATCTTCATATCAAACTGGCTCAATTCCTCGAGCCATCTGGCCAGTTGTCCCTGCGGTTCCTTGAAATTCATCAGCCAGGTCAGACTGCTGTGGTCTGTCCTGACCGTGAAATGTCTCCCCAACAGGTAGTGTCTAAACTGTCGGGAGAACCTGATGATCGCCAGTAGTTCCTTGCGGGTGGTACAGTATTTTTGTTGCTCCGGAGTCAATGTAAGACTCGCGTATGCAACTGCTCTTTCTTCTCCCCCTTGGACCTGAATGAGTTCGGCCCCCACTGATCGATCTGAGGCGTCCGTGTCCAGCACAAACGGATCCGTGGCATTGGGCAGAGCGAGGACAGGGGCCCTCACCATGGCTTGCCTCAGCGCCCTGAACGCCCCCTCTTGCTCCTCCCCCCATCGGTATGCCCGCTTCCCCGTCAGGGCCTGTAAGGGGAGTGCCAGCTGGGTGTATTCTCGAATGAAGGCCCGGTGGTAATTGGTGAACCCCAAAAACCTTTCCACCTCCTTGGTGTTTCGGGGTCTCGGCCATTCTTCTATGTCCTTGACATATCCTGGACCTATGTGCATTCCCCGGGGTCCCACCACTCTACCCAGGAACTCCACTTCCCTCTGAAACAACTCACATTTTTTCGGTTTCAGTTTGAGTCCATACTCCCTAAACCTCATTAAAACCGCCCTGAGGTTGACCAGGTGTCCCCCGAAGTCCCTTCCCAAGACCAGAATATCGTCTAAGAAGGCAAGAACCACTTTCCAATTCAAACCCCTTAGCACCAGATTGATAACTCTCGCATACGTGGCAGGCGAGTTGCAGAGTCCAAAGGCCATTCTAGCGAACTCAAACAACCCGTACTTGGTAATGAATGCGGTTTTGGATCGGTCCTCGGGTTTAATTTTCACCTGCCAATACGCCGAGTTGGCGTCTAGCTTGGAGTACCATATATTCCCTGCTAAAGTGTCTAGACACTCTTCCACTAACGGCAGGGGAAATACATCTTTCGTGGTCAGAGCGTGTAAGGCCCGGTAGTCCACACACTATCGCACAGACCCACACCGTTTCCGGATAAGGACCGGAGCCGATGCCCACTCCGACATTGATGGCTGGATCACCCCCGCCCCCCGCATTTTCTTTAATTGGGCCTCCTCCTCCCCCGCAAACCCCAAGGGTGTACGTCTCATCCTCTGTTTTACTGGGCGGTTGCCTCCCGTGTCAATGCCATGAGTAATGGCATCAAATTTCCCCAAGTCGAACTCGTTTTTTGCAAACACGTCTTGGAACTCACACAACAGCTCTCGAAGACGTCCTTGTTCCATACCATCTAGTTCCTTACTTGACTGTTCGAATAGGTTAGCCAAATGTTCGGGGATTCCCCGTTCATTTTCTCCTTGGGCCTCATGATCTACAACCCCTAATTTTCTAATTCCCACCGGCTCCACCTTCGGTTCTACCTCTTCGGCATGTGATAACACTACCCCATTATCCAGCTCCACGTGGTGGTCAGACAGATTTATCAAACAGACCACAGGATTGTTACCCCCCTCATGCAGTGTCCGAGGTATGAGGATCTCTCCCCTGGTCGTGGCCTTCACAATATAATCTGTCCCTAGGGACTCACTCAACTGGGCTCCCACTCGCATTACTGAATTAGGGGGTACCCGACACCCCTTGACTAGGGACACCCCTATCTCGTTGTCACTGACTACGGGGTTGCCTGCTCCCCAGCTCATGGGTATAACCTCCCCTGCTATTTGGAGCCTCCTCTCCTTGAGATGCAGAGACACCCCATTTGACTCCAAAAAGTCCAAACCCAACAACATCTCCTCCTCTATTGGGGCCACATAAATGTCTACTGAAAACTGATGTGTTCCCAGAACGACTTGGAAAGGGCCCGCAATAAACCCATTCATCTGCATTCCCTTCCCCGCCGTATTCATGACTACCTCTTTGTGGATCGGCGGGGCTGGGTCCAGAGATTTGTAAAACTCTTCCGACACCAGGGTTACCTGTGCGGCCGTATCCACTACCGCTTGTAGCCTAATGCCCTGCACTTCAATTGGGACTGTAAACATCACCCCATTGGACAATTTGAGCACTGTCACAGCCCCCTCTTCCTCCTCCTCGGGCCAGTCTGACTCCCATTCACCACCTGGTGCCTCCTCTTGACCCCGGGTCGGTTCATTCCCCATGAACTCTGGCCCGCCCGTGCCCATCAGGGTGACCTCCCCCTCCTCGGCGAACTCCTCATCTGAGGACCCGTACCCCGGATAGGATTCTGCTGCTCCATCAAAAACTGGGAGCTCCTCTGCAGACTCTCCACTTGACAAACCGACCCCCCAGCTGAGCCTTTCCAAGCTGGTCACCCGTGAAACCTTCACCCCAGTGTCCGGATGAACCTCCGGGTTCTGATCACCACCTTTTTCCTCCGGCTTCATAGTACCCGGAGGGTCTTTAGTTGGCGGGCTTTCCTCCATTCCCGCTTCCCCAAGGGGACTATCCCTTGGTTCTATATCCCCTCCTCCCATCAAGATGGGAGGTGCCACTTTGCTGTCCATTAATTCATTGAGACCTTGTTCGTTGCTACTACGGGGCGGGCTCAGGCCTCGCGAGTTGCCCCTTTGTAGTTTAAAGCCCCCTTATTGTCTTGAAAAGACACCTTTTTTTCCATCCTGGGTGACCCCAAATATTTTGGGCACTCCCTTTTGAAATGTCCCACCTCCCCACAGTGGTAACACCCCTGCCTATCGTCCCTTCTGGGGGAAGGGCTCCGGGGTGGAGTCCGATACCCACTAGAACGACCTCTCTTTAACTCCTCCATCATTCCCGCCATTTGAGCAGAGAGTGCGGCCAGGTTGGTCTTTATCTCCCCCACCTCTCTCCCCATCCTTGACTCCTCTCCCCTGTTGGCCCCCACTACACAGACCTTGGCTTCCCCACTATCTGTCCTACCCCCTGGGGACACTTGCTTTACCTCTTTGCGGGAAGGGCGCCCATAAATAGCCTGATGATTGTGCTGATGCCATCTCATCTTATCAATGGCATCGTCCATGGTGGAGGGCCGGGTGTTAGAGGCATAACTTCCGGCTTCCTTATCGGCAGCCCCCTGGCAGAACCTCACTACCGCTTGTTGGTACATGTGGGTCTCCGGCAGCTCCCGGAAAGCCCTAGTGGCCAATGACAACACCCGGTCCGCCCAGTCCTCCAGGAGCTCCTCCGGAGTCTGACGTGCATTACTGAATTGTACCTGTGCAGTCTCGGTGAGTTCCCTGAACCCAAACCTTTTTTCCAATTTACCTAATAGGTCCCTAAAGGGCATCTCATGATTCCTCTCGACCATCAGGGCATAGTAGTCGCTGGCCTTCCCATCAAGGCACCAGCACAACTGGTCCCTACATTCCCCCTCTGACCACTCGCTGACCTCTGCATACCGGGAAAATTTGGCATAGAACGCCTTCCAGTTAGACTTCCCGTCAAACTTGAGGGACTTGGGCAAATTTACACTTTTGCCCCTCCCCCTCTGGGCCCTCTCCCCCTCAAACTCTTCTCTCCTGCCGTAACCTCTCGGGGTCTCTGTATACTTGGGCCTACACCCACTCTCTGCTCCCAGGGGGATATATGGATTTCTCCCCCATGAGCCCTCCAAGTCTCCCCCTCCCAGACAGACTTGTCCCCTTTCTCCCTCCTCTCTTCTGCTGAGGCCACGAGGGGTATCCCGTTCTCTTCCCGGGGTATACCTTGCCCTTTCCCTACTCTCCCTAGTTAGGGGGTACTTTGGTCTCTAAACCACTCCCCTCCGGTGGTCCTCGGAGGGGACTGACGACCCCCCTATCCTGCCAGTAGTACTCCCTATAGGCTGGGGTACGGGCCTACATGCCCGGTCCGTGCAAGTCTCTACTGTAGTCATGCGTCTCATTCCCCCTCTGCCTAGATGGGCCCTTGCGATGAAAGAGACCCTGTTCCCTGGGGTATGCATACCCCATGCCTGCGGGCCTATTTTGGGGATCCTGCACATTTGCTCGTTCCCTTTCCTCGCTATCTGGAGCCTGTCTCTCCCCAAAAACTGAATCCAACTCACCGTAGTCGTCCTCCAATCTGGTGGGTGGCTGTGTTCTCTGCCACCACTCCCCCTCCTGTTTAACCGGATAGGGTTTCTCTGTTGTAGATGGGCCCCGGGCTTGTTGTCCCCAATCCTTCCCCAATCCCTGTGGGTGACCTGGACCTGCCCCTCCCCACTCCTCCAACAATTGGTCGACACTCCTGACCCTCTCCTTATGTCCATGGTCTAAGGATTCTCTCCTGTCCCCTGACCCCTCCCCCGTCTGTAACGGGGAAAAATCCAAACCCCTTAGTAGCTGGGGAGTCAACTTTAAATACGGCACTTGCCGTAAGTCATCCAAGACCAAATTCCTATTCGACTCCCTCATCTCCAGGATTTTCTGCGCCACCTTTATCCCCACACCCGGGAGTGTTATCAGCTCCTCCATTTGACAGAAGTTTATAAAAACTCGCGACATTTTAATCCGAAAAACAACAACACGATTATTTGGGTGGTGTATGCGTGTATGCTTTTCTTTTTCTACACGGACCAGATTTGTACACTGGACCGGATATGATTTGTAATAACCCTTGTCCCCTTTAATTATAGGAATGAAATAATATTTCACTGATGGGCAATGCAAATATTTTAAATAAAAACAGGAAACTTACGAGGTTTTAGTGAATCAACTCACTGTTCCAAGATGGCTCTTGAAATGGGCTGTTTCCGGTGAGGCGGGAAAAAAAATTTGGGGATTGGGGTTCACACGTGGTCTGGCAGGGACTCTTTCCCCATATCTCGGGTGAAAAAATACAATACAAATGATAAATCCTTCCGAACCCTGACTGGCAACCCTACTTGCGCACTTTCCCTTAACCCTGAGACTTCCTTTAAAGTCAACCTTGGATCCCCCAAGCGTTAACCCAGGCCAGTCTCCCCTGAAAGTGCCAAGACCTGCTGCGCAGTCAGAAATTCAAAATGGGGGAGTTGCGATTTCACCACGAAACCGCTTTCCCAAGCATTTCCCCCACAATTATCCCCTTAACAAATTATATTTGCTCGCAGCGCCAATGTAACAAATTGGCACTACTTACCAATCTGCTATTCCGCTACAATAACTGTAGACAGTATTCTCTTAGTGTCAGTATAGATGTGAGCGTCTGTTTCGTTATGGCGTCTGGTATGTTCTGGTGCATCATGGGTAGATAGTACTATCCAGCCTACATCACCCCACGAGCCCCTACACTGTATTAAGATAAGATAAGATATGAAAACTGTATTTTGATTCGGCATGTATATAACATAATAACATAAGCTCTACAGAGCTTTTTACCGAATATAAAAACAGAATACATCAATATTAAAACAAGAAAACAGCATACAGCATAAAAATATACACATCAATGATAAAACATGCGAAGCAAATCGAATCAATTACTGTATATACAATGTAGATGCTGGCCGGGGCCTAGGTGGCAATGCCTCGCTGGGTCGCCACCGGCATCTACATGCAGCATGACATAATAAAGCAGAAAATAAGCATGTTTGGATAAAAAATTGACAAGCCCTAAAACAAAGCAATATATATCTAAAAGCTATATGCAAATAAAAGAGCAAACCAGTAGCAGAATATTATCATCTACATGCAGAACAGCAACATTTAGTAATATATATTTAAAAGCTATATGCAAATAAAAAGAGTAAACCAGTAGCAGAATATTATCATCTACATGCAGAACAGCAACATTTAGTAATATATATTTAAACGCTATATGCAAATAAAAAGAGCAAACCAGTAGCAGAATATTATCATCTACATGCAGAACAGCAACATTTAGTACCATTTCAGGACTGCATTAAGTTCTTAAATTGAGAAAAACTGTTTTCAGTCCTGAAATGGTCTGGGAGGCTGTTCCACAATGTAGCAGCAGCAAATTTAAATGTGTTTTTTGCCATACCTTGATGTTCTGACCTATGGAATGTCCAGGATAGTGTTGTATCTAAAATACTATTTTGAATTTCGTAAATGCACAAGGTTATGGAGACATGATGGCGACAGTTTATTCATAAACTTAAATGTTTCCAGGGCCATAGTTCTCATTCTACGAATCTGCAAGGAAGGCACCTTTGCTTTTTTCAATAAATTATCATATGAGCTATTGTAATCCTCATACACAAAACAAAGTGCTCTTTCTTGCACTTTTTCTATCTTTTTGGAAATTGTTTTCGGTACAAAAATGCCAGGCCAAAGGGCAAAAGTTAAAATTACTAAGAATAAAAGTATGGAAAATTGTAAGTTTGTTTAATCTGTTCAAATAGGGGCCTAAACGTTTGAGAATGTTCAGCTGTTGGGATGCCTTCCTGCAGATTGTACTTATATGCATGTCAAAATTTAATTGATAATCGATCTCAATGCCAAGTAATTTAACACTGTCTTCACATGTTAGTTCAACATTTTGTATATTTATAGTTGGACGTTTTTCATAGGTTTTCTTCCCCACTGCCAAAACTTGAAATTTATCAGGATTAGCCTGCATTTTGTTAATTTTGAACCATTCAATGAGCTGATTTGAGTCAGACTCTAGAGTAGAAATAAGTAGATCAACAAGGAGAACTGTCTTTAATGAATAAAAATATATCGTTTAAGAAGACATTGGTCTCGTAGTTGGTTAATGTCTTTTAAACCTGATAAAACTGAAATAATGGTCTTTTCCAATATTGATACAGAAAATGATTTCAATTTTTCTTTTGAAGGTAAAAACATTCTACTTACTGATACCCATAAACATTTGGGAGTAACATTTTCAAGTAATGCTAAATGGAATGACCATGTTGAAAACATTATTAAAAAAATCTCCAAACATCTTTGCATGTTACGGAAATTGAAATTAAGAATGAATCGCGTAAATCTCGAAAAGTTGTACCTTATTTTTATTCGGCCCCTATTTGAATATGCGTGTGAAGTGTGGGATAACTGCGGGTCTTGGTATTCTAATAAATTAGAACGACAACAATTAGAAGCTGCTC
>MJUT01004945.1:373098-385413 GCA_002080005.1 Gigantidas platifrons
CCGAGTTCAAGAAGAAGAGCCATGACATGCTAATGCTAAAATGGCTGCTAAAGAACAAACAAAGGGTGGTATTGACCACTCTTAGAGATAAGATGAACTTATGGAGGTAAGGATATTTCTTGGTACATGCCTACTTTGTTAATGGGGTGTAAAGATTGCATATTGCACGTCCTCAACTATAAGATACTTTCTTGGTACAGGAGGAAGTTAAGGTTATCTTACGAAGAGATTAAGGGTGAGGGATTAAAACTAAGGGTGACATCAAATTTAAGGGCTGTCAATCATTTTAAGATCCCTTCTTGGTACACTCTTTGCATCTAAGATTATCGTAGGATTATCTTAACTAATAAGATGGCTTCTTGGTACTGGCCACTGGTCCAGTAGCCTGTTGTTCAGATAAAGATGACGTTTCAAGAAATCAGAATAATTGCTACTGGCCCTTGCATAACGAATCAATTGCGAGATGTAAACACCATATGCAGGAGAAGCTGGTATATTGCTTCACATATTGCGAAAATTTATGATTTTAAAATGGAAGTCGTCTCGTTTATCATAAATTTTAGTACTGAGCTGACTACTGTCGTCAAATTCGAGGTATTAGTCCAAACATGATGCGGACGAAGCTGTATATGTGGTCTCTTTAATTTCCAGCTCTGGAGGATATATCAATGGAGAAATAATTTTTCATCCACTTCAAGTCTATTTTATACCACTAACATTTATACGTATACTAAATCCACATCAACAGATAGTAATTTAGTGGAAACGCAACAGAATGTATCGTGAGAGGGTACGACAGCTTCTACATCAATCGACCCTTGTTCAGCAAAAGGAACGTGTATTTTTACTAAATCTATGGAAAACCAGTTTTGTTAATGTAAAACAGATTGCTACATCTATAACGATTGTTGTACTGACAACAGAAAGCCACCCACTACAGGTAACTCTGAATATTTTCCTTATTATACCTGTCACAAGGGGCATAACTCTATGAAAGATTGATTTGTAGTAAACAGCTGCCCGACAGGCTATGGGAAAGAGACGGATACAGGTATGTGTAACGAACACAAAATATCAGAAAATGGACCATCTGTACATAGTTAATCCTGAAGGAATTCTTTTCAAAAACCGACACTGTGCTTTATGTCATGGCGTCAGTGATATTGAATCGTTTGACGTAAGGTTTATTGTATCAGATAAACTAGTGGATAAACTTCTGACAGCAAATTTATCTAAAGGTGAAAAAAAAGAACATTATGATGTTGCAATTTTCGTTCAAGAAAATTCCACCTAAAGATTTTGTTCCACGTCCGTGTATTCCTCACATGATTGAACAAAATAATTCACTTTATCAGTATTATATCAACCCAGTGTATCGTTTTAAGAGGGGTAAAGCTTTTATTTATATAATTCATTTTGTACTCAAGAAATTATTCGATATTTAAGCAAATGTCTTGGATATACTTACGACAAATTAGCCACAGAGAAATTCAATATTCACCCAATTTCAGTGATGTTTTTATTTAACAGAGCTGCACGAAATGATAGAAAAAATATATGTGATTACTGGTCTAAAGCGGTAAGTCGCCATTTGTATGATTACTGGTTTAAAAAGGTAATACACCATTTCTATGATTACTGATCTAAAGAAGTAAGTCGCCATTTCTGTGATTACTTATCTAAAGAAGAAAGTCGCCATTTCTATTCAATCCAGCATATGTCTATTTTTGGCTGACTATAATTTGTGAAAAAGTTAAAATGATAATTACTGAAAAATACCACATGGCTCAAGACCAATGAAATTATTGGACTAGACAGAAAAAGTGCATAAAGTATAAACACACTGCCTTTAGTTGAAGATGTTATGGTAGATTACCAAACGAAGAAAAAACTATCACCCGAGTTCGTCTTGTGTGATATTTATTTTCTTCTGATTTTGGTAATCTACCATAGCACCCTCAAGTAAAGGCATCATTAAAGATCGAGTAACACGTACTCTTAAAAAAACAGGGTGAACTCAGGTGCTCCGGAAGGATAAGCAGTTCCTGTCGTGCTAATCTAATACTCTCGCATAATACAGACCGAAGACAATAAGCCTTTTAACATCACAAAGAGTCAATGTGAAGGATATATAAAGTAATTGTAAGAGGAAAGGGGAGGACAAACCAACAATTGGCGACAACATACTTCACCAAACTTTGAGATTAAACCCGAACTTCATTTAAAATGGGTGTCAACTGGGGTGCTCCTAACGGTTAAGTACTGCTTGCTCCACTAGTGGCACCAGTCATATTATACTTCATCAAAAAACCAGCTATACGTCGGGAATTAAGACAAACATCTGGTAATAAATCGGGAATTAGGACAGAAATATGGTGATACGTCAAGAATTAGGACAAAATCTGGTAATGTGCCAGGAATTAGGCCACAAATTCGGTGATACGTCGGGAATTAGGACAAATATCCGGTGATACGTCGAGAATTGGGACAAAAATCCAGTGACACGTCAAGAATTAGGACACAAATGTGGTAATACGGCAAGAATCAGGACAAAAATCCGGTGATGCGTCAAGAATTAGGACAAAAATCCAGTGATACGTCAAGAATTAGGACAAAAATCTGGTAATACGACAAGAATTAGAACAAAAATCCGGTGATACATCAAGAATTATAACAACAATCCGGTGATGCGTCAAGAATTAGCACAAAAATCCAGTTTTTCCCATTACCTAATTCAATCTGTGGGGAATAGAAAGTTTATTTCAGCTGCACAGAGATGTACTATTGAAGGAAAAACGTCACATTTAGGCCAGAGGTCGTCGTGGTCGTGATCGTAGGGTAGTTGGATTTACAACTGCAATTACTGCATACCACTAAAGTGTGCGTTCGAACCCCGTTGATGGCGAAGTGTACTCTAAAGTTTATCAGTGAATTGCGACAGATCGGTGGTTTTCTCCGAGTACTATGGTTTCTTCCAGCAATAAAACTGACCGCGACTATATAGTTAAAATATATGTGCATGTGGCGTTAAACACCATAAAAAACAACCAAGCAAGTATCAAACTTACGTAAATATCTGTCGACGATATTTGAAATCATTTTAGACTACTTGAATTGCTTGCTTCCAAAGACCTAATGTAAAATGGCGACTTCGTGCTTGCAAAACGTAACAATATTTGATGGTCGTAATACATGTAGTTCCTACACAGGAATGTAGATTTAAAATGAAGACCAACATTTCGGAGCAGTTCAAACATCCAATAGAAAGATCGTATAATGAGGCAAATACATGACCGTTTGCTTTTATAAAATGTATCATATATCGAACTAACAAGACAAATATGTACTTGATTTGGAATTCCAACATATTCCTGTATAGCACCGCTTACCTGTTGTCTCTTTCTTGACAAAAAGGTATTGGATGACCGAAGACTAGTAACAGTATCTGCCATCTTCAAAGTACAATACAATTTGAAAGATATATTTTAAACCGTTGATTTAATTCATTGGGAATTATAGTGCAAATAGACAATCCAAAATACTTAAGTAAAAGAAATTGTTGACCAGTTGGACAAAGAACAAAGAAGAAGAATTGGACATGATTGTGCAAAATTAAAATCTTTGAATAGAAGGATATGTTTAAAAAGATATTGCGTGATACAAACTCCCTAATATTGTCTACAATTGTCGATGCGTTTTAAAACATCTATTGAACGAAATGTAGACAATCCAAATATTTGAATAAAAGAAATTAGAAATTCTTGAAAAAGGCCCAAGAATTAAAACCGTGTTAAAAAAAATTCCCCGTGGAAATTTTTACATGTGATACATCTGAGAAGAATCTAATTCTGAAAGAATATATAAATAGCAATTAAATCATTGAAAAACTTGTTGTATAACCAGTTGTTTACAATAGCTATAGCAATGGTTGTATTTGTTTAATACAGAATAAACACATCACCCGATGCTAAACATGCAAACTACACGTTAGTATAGTACTACTTAATAGGGGAAAGAAACAAGAACAAAATATAAGAATGAAGTAATGACATACTTAAAATGTAAAACGTAAATTAACTGAATAATAATTGTATTAATCATGTACTTACTACTAAATATAGGACAGTCTATTATGTCATACATAGAAGACCATTATGTATCAGTCACGACTGCACATCAACCAGATGCGATGATATCAACATACGTTAGAGAAAACTGGCAACATCGTAAACCGCAGGGGCAATCAATAATGGACAATCCAGATATACTGGCAACATCGTGTACACAACACACAAAACCAAAACAAAATACACAACACAATATGTGTTTGGACACCACTATAGGCAAACAAACACAAATAATGTAAGGAAGACATCAGCTCTTTTACAAACAACTAGAGGTAAAAACGAAGCGAATATCAGTAAAGATTATAGATGAACCAGACGTGAAAATAACAAAATCATTCATAAGGACACATTTTTCGTCTGGTGTTTTGTGTGTCGTGTCCTGTGTAAATATGCCCAATGTTGTCGAAGGACCAGGGTGGCTCAATGAGTTAAGTAGTTACCTAACAACTCATACAAGCCTATCAGCAAGACGGCGTGAGTTCGCGTCTGGCTTTGTATATTACAATAAGGTTTCACTCTACTCGCATCCGCAAGTGATAAGGCTTACCAGTTGCTTGCCAACGGTAGGTGGTTCTCTCCGGGTACTCCGGTTTCTTCAACCACCAAAACTGGTTTTCTCGAATATTTATTTATATAAATGTATTTGGTGTATTTACGAATAGCTACTTCATTGCGATATTTTCTTTACCGATAGATTAGTAACGTTCCTTGCAACAAATACAATTTTAATTATAATTATGCCATAACTGTTTTAATTATATAAATATTATAAAAGCTAGTGCATACTCTGAAATGTCTCTTGTAACTGTATGGGATGGCAGGTATTATATATACTCACCACGTGATCAATTTCTGTAATATCATATGAATCCAACACGATTGTATAATTACATAATATAATGTGACAGCAGACAGATATACTGGTGATTGCCATTTAGGTGTGAGAACAAAAATAGCAGGTAACTGTGCAAAGTGTGACTTTTCAAGCTATATAACTATTGTATATAGTGCAGCGGATGCAGTTTGTATGGTGTGTGGTATGTTGGTGTTAAATTCGCGCATTCTGGGTACAAATGGTCATCTGTGGATGCTGGTATGGATAGAAGATTTGACACTAAGGAATAACATCAAAAATATACTGCTGTAACTTTTGTTTAAGCTCAGACTTTCCACAGCAGCAATACCAATTAGTGTGACGAATAAGGTACATTATATATTGCATATATAGAAGATTTTGTTTTAATTTTAAAAGTGCGAAACATAATGACTACTTGCATTATGACGAAAAATGCATACGCCCCCCCCTATTACATAATTATTAGGGAACGAAATTTGTAAAAGTGATACCTCACTTGTTTTCCAATCCCACCTGCTATTTGCTATCTTGTATTTGTGTTTGACTTTCTTTCAAATAAAATATAGTTTACACTATTACATAATTATTGTTGAATGCAATCAAAAACAAAAAAAAACACACTGTCGGAACTTTTCCAAAATCCAATAGAACAATCATCAAAACAGAAACAAATAGAGATCACCATATAATTATACACGATATTATAAATAGAGATCACCATATAATTATACACGATATTATAAATAGAGATCACCATATAATTATACACGATATTATAAATAGAGATCACCATATAATTATATGTGATACTATATGGATAAAAAATAGAATTTAATTTGTAAAAAATGTTGATGCTACATAATTTTCAGAATAAGGTTGGGATGGTCGTAATACAAATATATATATACATTATGAAGACATTCGATTGAAAAGTGAATTTCTTAACGTCATGCTGTAAACATTATACACAAGACCGACACACAAAGAATATTATAGAAAGAACATTAAATCGGTGATGTTCAGGATTTCCACCAATATCAGCAAAATGAGCAGTCACTTATCACCTAAAATTATTGAACAGGTTCTGGCTTAGGACAGACACGCAACTGTAGAGGGGTTAAACTGTGCAATGACCTTTATGGGTGATGTTTTGATTGTGGTATGGAATTATAGGTTGACCATATGGTTATATACGGGAAGATGTACCAGTGTCCTTATAATGGTTCAATTCTATGCTGTGAATGCTGATCTACAAATGTATTTTTTTTTGTAGATATCCCCATCAGTGATGACAATTGCATCAGAAGTTTACAGAATGGCTTAAGAAATTCATATAATAGTTTTACGTATCTATGAGAATGTATTGTATTATATCGGGAATGCTTTTCTATGGGTTTATCGAAATCCACAGAATAGTTTTTAAGTTGAGGGAGTGCACCAGAGAATCATTTCAGTTATCACGTACCACAATGCACCTCCATTGAAATGTCTGTGTCATGTATTAAATAAAATACATGTTAATAAGATAAAGCTAAAGCTCGTCCAACAGTTAAAGCAGTCAAACAATTATTACACTAATTCAAATAAAGTAAGGAAAGCTCAGAACTAATATGCAGTGTATTATGTAATGTTGATTAATAGCGCTACCTGCTGGGTTTAACTTCCTTATCACTAATCAGAAAATAATCTGACGAAAACCTGCATGGAGACAAATATAGAAAATATGATGAAAAATACGCTTGGATGTCATTATGTTCCGTGTTAATATGAATAATTGTGTGAAATTTAATTTCTAAGCCGACATGATAACATAAACATCAAAGGGTCGTGTATTAAGTAGAAACATCAAGATAGCTTCATGTACGCCACTATGTTGAATGATGTATTATCTTATAAAGAAGTAACACATATACTGGTGCATAGCAACGATCTAGATGTAATAACAATAATAAATGAAAAGCAAATAAGGAAAAGACACGAACCCCTCACGACCTTAACAGGGAGTTAGTTATTTTCATCTAAAATGAAATCCTTTTCAACATGCTTAACGTCGCTGAAATAACTTATATTCATGTAACATAATACCCTACTAAAATAATTATACATTCAAAACAATTACATCCACAATGGGAAATTAAAGTCCATTTCTCCTATTTGTAGAATTCATAATTCCACAAAAATCCAAGTTGTTGTTTTACATGTAAGAAGTGTTGCAATCTAGAACCACTAAGCGCTCATTCACACATTCCTTAAGAACCCTCATTCATGCATCCCCTAACAGCCTCATTCACGCACTCATTAATAGCCCCATTCACGCACTTCCTAAGAGCCCTCATTCACGCACTCCCTAAGAACCATTATTCACGCACTCCCTTAGAGCCCTCATTCACCCATTCACTAAGGGCAAGTTGTGCATTTGATTCGTCTCGAACAACCAACAATCATTATTCTCAAAGAGGATATACCTCAAAGCGGATAAAATCAGTTCTTAATAGCAGAATCGTGTATTTGTTCTGAAAGTTGAATATATTATAGCTACAGTCAAACCTGTCTCATGTGACCTGCCAAAGTAACATTGAAAAAATGTCGCATAAGACAGGTGGTGATTAAATACATGTTTAATGAATATAAAATGCACTGTAACGGGAAATTAATTCACAGAATACAAACGATTGCTTAGTAGAGGTGCTGAATAGAGCACGATTTGACTGTATTACATAATTTATTATGTTTTTGCAATTTTGGTTACCATATACATATTTATTACATACTTAGTTAAAATAAAGGCATTTTTGTATGACCAATATTACCGGAAGTAAACTGTCCATATTTTCACACCCTGGGAAAATAACCGGTTATTAGGTGCCCCTCATGCGTTTCAGACAAAATAAACAACTTCCGGTGTTTACGTCTGCAGATGTCGGAAGTATATAATAAATAGTTTAATACATGGGTATTTCGATATTGGCCTGATTATCATCCCTCGACCCATATTGCCCTCGACTTAGTTTCAGGTCAATATGGGTGTCTCGGGGTGATAACCAGGCCAATATGGAAATGCCCATGTATTATTCTGTATTGATTTAAACGAAGATATTTCAATTATGTTTTTCGTTTGACGATATCCGGAACATGTATACAATGTGTCAACAGCACAACAATACCGGGCATTGTACCAGAAAGAACAATTATATGTGTAGATATCCATCGCTTGACGAGGTCAGATTATATTCAAACTGTTGACATGTAATTAAAATCAAGACCGAAACAGAATAGATGACGACATGGAAAAATATAGTTATTAAAACTTAGATTTATATATACTTTCAATAAGGATATGTGTCTATATTTGTCTGGGTTCGTGTTGTTTTTCATTTGTTTCTCAAAATGCATCTTCCAGATATAATGGTCACTTATTCAATTTGTGCATAAATGACATTTGCTTTGCACCTAAAATACTTATTGCAGCAACTCTTTTCGTTGAGGTCATGGTGTATGGTAAACTACATTACACGACCATATTCATCTGTGTTCTTTTCCCCATGACAATCAAAACTTCCACCACTTGACCCTTTATTAACCTACATGATTTATCCCATTGAACACATGCTATTGAAAGTTCATTCATCACTTCAAAATTATCTCAAAATAATACCATAATGATTTTGTCTTTTTGAAATCAACATGTTTTTTTTTTTTCAAATTAAAAATGGCACTTTTGTTATTGCCTGTTAAATTTCAAAGCTAGCTTGAAGAAACGATCTATCCACAATTTGAACAGATAAATGTGTTTGCAATACTATAGTAATTATATTATTATTACTGACACCTCAATTGCTTGAAGATATAACATTGCATACTCGCCCATTCCATTATATAATTGCATAACGTAGACATACTGCACCAAAGTACAATAACAGCCAGGAGAGGCATCATGTTTGATATATTAGTTAATCAAATACGGAAATTAAATTGTACCCGATGACGCTTGGGACTGTGTGACATATCCGTCAATAATGTCTCATAAAGTACATAACCTTATTTACGGAGGAGTAGGGTTGACGTTAAATGTGTCTTGATTCTGGAGTAATCTACCAATGTTAAAATATCATACAAACTATGATTTCCATGAACTATTTATTAATTATGATATAACGCATTCTATCGGTTATATGAAAATACCGTGATGAAATTCCCTATAAATATTACTTCGCACTACCACATGTGAGTTGCAGGACAAAATATGGGCATCATTCCTAAATATAAAAATCCCACACTATGACAAATTTAAAGCATTGCGAAATATATTAACTTGATAATTGTACGTTTTGAAAATATTCTTGAATATAATTTAATATAGTAGCTGCTTGCATGTCATGAAGGAATTATTTTTGCACGTTTAAGCAAAATATTATTTTCTTTGAACTTAAAGAATACAATATATCATTGACATCATGTAAATAAAGTCTAATATTGATTATGTAATATTCAGGTCTCAAATGTAAAACAATGTAAATCTCCTCTAAACGTGTCATAGCTGCTGTGTTATAAAGCAATGTCAATCTCTTCTAAACGTGGCATACCTGTTGTGTTATAAAACAATGTCAATCTACTCTAACCGTGTTATAGCTGCTGTGTTATAAAACAATGTCAATCTCCTATAACCGTGTTATAGCTGATGTGTTCTAAAACAATGTCAATCTCCTCTAACCGTGTTATAGCTGATGTGTCCTAAAACAATGCCAATCTCCTCTAACCGTGTCATATCTGATGTGTCCTAAAACAATGTCAATTTCCTCTAACCTTCTGATAGCTGCTGTGTTCTAAAACAATGGCAATCTCCTCTAACCGTGTTATAGCTGCTGTGTTCTAAAACAATGGCAATCTTCTCTAACCGTGTTATAGCTGCTGTGTCCTAAAACAATGTCAATCTCCTCTAACTGTGTTATAGCTGATGTGTTATAAAACAATGTCTATCTCCTCTAACCGTGTTATAGCTGCTGTGTTCTAAGACAATGTCAATCTGCTCCAACCGTGCTATAGCTGCTGTGTAATAAAACAATGTCAATCTCCTCTAACCGTGTTATAGCTTATGTGCCTTAAAACAATATCAATCTCCTCTAACCGTGTTATAGCTGCTGTGTTCTAAAACAATGTCAATCTGCTCCAACCGTGCTATAGCTGCTGTGTCATAAAACAATGTCAATCTCCTCTAACCGTGTTATAGCTGATGTGTTCTCAAGCAATGTCAATCTTCTCTAAACGTGTCATAGCTGACGTGTTCTAAAGCAACGTCAATCTCCTCTAACCGTGTTATAGCTGACGTGTTCTAAAGCAACGTCAATCTCCTCTAAACGTGTCATACCTGTTGTGTTCTAAAGCAATGTCAATCTCCTCTAAACGTGTCACAGCTGACGTGTTCTAAAGCAATGTCAATCTCCTCTAGACGTGTCATACCTGTTGTGTTCTAAAACAATGTCAATCTCCTCTAAACGTGTCATACCTGTTGTGTTCTAAAGCAATGTCAATCTCCTCTAAACGTGTCATAGTTGACGTGTTCTAAAGCAACGTCAATCTCCTCTAAACGTGTCGTACCTGTTGTGTTCTAAAACAATGTCAATCTCCTCTAAACGTGTCATACCTGTTGTGTTCTAAAACAATGTTAATCTCCTCTAAACGTGTCATAGCTGCTGTGTTCTAAAGCAATGTCAATCTCCTCTAAACGTGTCATACCTGTTGTGTTCTAAAACAATGTCAATCTCCTCTAAACGTGTCATAGCTTCTGTTTTATAAAGCAATGTCAATCTCCTCTAAACGTGTCATAGCTGCTGTGTTATAAAGCAATGTCAATCTCCTCTAAACGTGTCATAGCTGCTGTGTTATAAAGCAATGTAAATCTCCTCTAAACGTGTCATAGCTGCTGTGTTATAAAGCAATGTAAATCTCCTCTAAACGTGTCATACCTGTTGTGTTCTAAAACAATGTAAATCTCCTCTAAACGTGTCATACCTGTTCTGTTCTAAAACAATGTAAATCTCCTCTAACCGTGTCATAGCTGCTGTGTTATAAAGCAATGTCAATCTCCTCTAAACGTGTCATAGCTGCTGTGTTATAAAGCAATGTCAATCTCCTCTAAACGTGTAATAGCTGCTGTGTTATAAAGCAATGTCAATCTCCTCTAAACGTGTCATAGCTGCTGTGTTATAAAGCAATGTAAATCTCCTCTAAACGTGTCATACCTGTTGTGTTCTAAAACAATGTAAATCTCCTCTAAACGTGTCATACCTGTTGTGTTCTAAAACAATGTAAATCTCCTCTAACCGTGTCATAGCTGCTGTGTTCTAAAGCAATGTCAATCTCCTCTAAACGTGGCATACCTGTTGTGTTATAAAACAATGTCAATCTACTCTAACCGTGTTATAGCTGCTGTGTTATAATGCAATGTCAATCTCCTCTAACCGTGTTATAGCTGATGTGTTCTAAAACAATGTCAATCTCCTCTAACCGTGTTATAGCTGACGTGTCCTAAAACAATGTCAATCTCCTCTAACCGTGTTATAGCTGATGTGTCCTAAAACAATGTCAATCTCCTCTAACCGTGTTATAGCTGATGTGTTCTAAAACAATGTATATCTCCTCTAACCGTGTTATAGCTGTTGTGTTCTAAAATAATGTCAATCTCCTCTAAACGTGTTATAGCTGCTGTGTTCTAAAACAATGTCAATCTCCTCTAACCGTGTTATAGCTGATGTGTCCTAACACAATATCAATCTCCTCTAACCGTGCTATAGCTACTGTGTTCTAAAACAATGTCAATCTCCTCTAACCGTGTTATAGCTGATGTGTTCTAAAATAATGTCAATCTCCTCTAACCGTGTTATAGCTGATGTGTCCTAACACAATATCAATCTCCTCTAACCGTGTTATAGCTGCTGTGTTCTAAAACAATGTCAATCTCCTCTAACCGTGTTATAGCTGATGTGTTCTAAAATAATGTCAATCTGCTCTAAACGTGTTATAGCTGCTGTGTTCTAAAATAATGTCAATCTCCTCTAACCGTGTTATAGCTGATGTGTCCTAACACAATATCAATCTCCTCTACCCGTGCTATAGCTGCTGTGTTCTAAAACAATGTCTATCTCCTCTAACCGTGTTATAGCTGCTGTTTTCTAAAATAATGTCAATCTCCTCTAAACGTGTTATAGCTGCTGTGTTCTAAAACAATGTATGTCTCCTCTAACCGTGTTATAGCTGCTGTGTTCTAAAATATTGTCAATCTCCTCTAAACGTGTTATAGCTGCTGTGTTCTAAAATAATGTCAATCTCCTCTAA
>MJUT01004945.1:403033-416418 GCA_002080005.1 Gigantidas platifrons
AGTGGTGATAAGCACAAATTGCACTGGTGGCTAGATATAAGTCCAACAACCATGCGATCACGAACACACACAACTGCCCTCAAAAGTTTTCCTGGTAGTATATTTTGAACATGACAGATACATGACCATTTTTTTGTTCTCACCGTAAATCTTCAAAGTAATTAGTTCTTCGAATGGAGGATCAGCATTATCACAGCTATAATTTCTTAACCTAATTAAGTGAAATCTTAACAGGAACTAAAAATACAGTCAACCGACTATATCTCAATCACAGATAAGTTTGTTTTTGTGGATGGTTGCAATTGATATTATTCCCCCGGTGTTTGTTGGGTCTATTTTGTTTATCGACAGGATTGTTAAATAAAACCAGATACTGACAATTTCTTCTTTGTGTAGGATCTTTACTATAATATAAATTTTGAATTAATACGATCACAGATAAATTTCTGTGATGACTTCCTTCTGTGAAGAGGTCAGTTATTCTAGGATCTTTTACCGCTGTCGCCATCAAATCATCTAAAACTATCAAATTTCTTACTGATAGATCAATGTAGCTATTTTCTCCAAATCAATAGGTATTCATTGTACAAATTCAACTCGTGGAGTAACATTTGACCGCTAACCTTTAAACGGAGAGGATGGATAACAATAGCTGTCCAGTGTGTAAACTACAATTTTCATGGAAAGACGATTCGCTATGATGCGACATTATAGAAACAAACATGGAACCACCCATCCATATCCACAGAGCACTCATGTGTATCCGCCGCCGGCGCACACTCCACCACCGCCGCCGCAGAGAAAGGAAGAACATTTTGTGTTTAAACATTCCTTTACGATGACAGTCAGCGGAGTTACATATTGTGGGAAGACTTATTTTGTAAAGCAACTTCTTCAAAACTCCCATCAATTTATTCAACCAACACTACAAAGCCTCATTTGGTCATACATACGTTGGCAGCCACTCTATGATGAAATACAAAAGACTGTTACTCCACGAGTTGAATTTGTACAAGGAATACCTATTGATGTGGAGAAAGATAGCTACATTGATCTATCAGTAAGAAATTTGATAGTTTTAGAAGATTTGATGGCGACAGCGGCAAAAGATCCTAGAATAACTGACCTCTTTACAGAAGGAAGTCATCACAGAAATGTATCTGTGATCGTATTAATTCAAAATTTATATTATATTAAAGATCCTACACAAAGAAGAAATTGTCAGACAATTCGGGCGAACAGACGTGTGAAAATATGCCTTCCTGCGATGATTGTGGAATGGTGCTTGACAGTATGCACGATTTACAGGGACACATCAAGACGTAGTGTCCTGAAAGCGAATCTTTGAAAAGGAAAAGAGAAGACGAAGGTACATTTGAAGAGATTACATCTAAAAGACCAAGAGCCGAATGGATTGAATACGAGAATTCAAATGATAGTAGTGAAGTCGAAGATGATGATATCGACGAAAATGAAGGATATAAAGCTTGAATTAATGAATCTGTTGATAGTATAGAAACAATATGGGATGCAAAATATAACAAGTATCTTGAAAAGGGTCTGGATGAAGAGGATGCCATTCAACAGAGCAATCAAAAGATAACCCCATTGGTTTAACATCAGTTTATAAAACGTTATGGCGATGTACTTAAACTTATCGTATCTCTTAATAAAAGCAGTATACACACAGACATTGTAGGACAAATTGAGGATTTAATTGATGATGACACAAATGAAGAAACTGCCATTCAACGTGTTTTGAAGAGAAATCGCCTTCAGTTCGATGTTTTATTTGATGATGACTACTTTGAAATAAACAATAATGAGAGTGAAAATGATGATGATGAGGACAATGACAATGAGGAGGAAGATTAAAAACACAAAACAATATTTTAACGGCCATATACACTACATGTCGTCAACATGACTACATGGCAGAAATATTTGAATGACATATATTACAATCCTGCCAATCCTACTAGTTTTTCAGGACCAGACAAACTGTTTCATTTTGTACAAAAAGATGGAATGTACAATCTCAGTAAATATAAATTACGAAAATGGCTTTCCAGTCAAGAACCATACAGCCTACAACGCCCATACAGACGGCCTCAGAATAGAACAAGTATTGTGGTTGCAGGAATCGATGACCAATGGTCTGCTGATTTAATGGATTTAATCAAATTTGCAAAATACAATGATGGATACAGATATATTTTAGTTGTGATTGACGTCTTATCCAAATACTTGTGGCTTCAAAAATTAAAAGACAAGAAAGGCGAATCCGTTGCGAAGGCGTTTGAAACCATATTCAAGGAAGGTCGTGAGCCTTATAAAATGCGTACGGATACAGGACAATAATTTCGTGCAAGAGCTGTTCAGTCTGTGTTCAAAGAGGCAGGAATAAAACATTTCTATGCTCAGAATGAAGAGAAAGCATCCGTCGCCGAACGAGTGATTAAAACTATAAAAACAAATATCTACAGATATTTTACATTCAAGCAATCGTATAGATATATTGACAAACTGCAGAGTTTTGCTGACGGATACAATCATACGATTCACAGCACAATTGATATGGGACCAGCTAAAGTAACAAAAAGGAATGAAGAGGTAGTACGATTATCAACTTACTTGGCAAGACCTAATGATCGCAAACCTGTTAAGCAATTGATTTTCAAGTTTAAAGTTGGAGATAAAGTACGTATAACAAAGTTGAGAAATATTTTTTCACGAGAATACGACGAAAAATGGTCAGGAGAAGTATTCAAAATATCGTCCAGATTCTGGAGAAATAATACCCCAATAAATCGCATTAAAGATTACAATGGGGAGGAAATAACAGGGACATTTTACCAATCTAAGCTTCAAAAGATAGACATTAAGGACGACGAACTTTGGAAAATTGAAAAGATATTGAAAACCAAAGGAAAGGGTCACAACAAACAATTGTATGTTAAGTGGTTGAATTGGCCCCATCGGAAGATATTGAAGACTATTAAAAAACTAAATAATGTATATTATGTATTGTAAGAAATAATAAAATTATGAAAATTATTTGTGTTGTTTATATTATTCTTACCCATGATATATAACAATTGCATGTAATAAAAATGAATGGCATCATATAACGAAGATAAAGGAATGCAAAGCATTAGAGGCCCTTTTCAAAACATTGGTAAAATCACACATTAATCTAAACGTCTCTTGATACCTTATACAAGAAACATTCGGAAGATTTCACACTAGCTCCTAAAAAGGCAGAGTTTCTCCCTCCCTAGACGAGGCCGTGCTTGCTTAGGATCGGATATAAAGTCGGGCTCATAACAGCGGACGACAGATCACATAAAACACCAAACATTCGCTATTGGCTAAGTGACCTCAACTAGAGTCTCATTCACATACATGCACGTGGAAATCAACACTAGATCTATGTATAATGATACCAATTATAAAACCTAAAGTTTTGAAATTGTATGCTGCTTTAGTATTTATTGTAACCAATGAATTCCCTGTTGTAACATTAAAATTGTAATCATCTCCTTCGAAGAACTATTGTGCGGACGTGTTATTGAAAGTCCTCCTTAAATCGTATAATTCACATATTTTCAACGTCTCTGAAATGAGAAACAATGTTAAATTACCATTAATCTTTTTGTTGGTGCTGTTTATTATTAATTATTTTTGATTGGATTTATTGTAAATAAAAAAAAATCTCTTCGGTAAGGTAAGCTCTTTAACAATAAAAAGGGGGGAACATATACACTTGTTGTAGTTCCGGGTGTTATTTTTAAATACACATACATAAGTGGAATATTCTCTTAAATTTATTTACTTAATCATTCATTGTTGATAAAAAAAAAGAATGGTATACACATACAACAATGTAAGATAGAAATCACGGAATGTTTACAATTGTCATTGACCTACATTTAATAGCTTCGCCTGTCAAAGCTACATAAATATTAATCCACTTAGAATCTGTAACATAAATTCATGTTTAAATTTTAAAAAGAACCCTTATTGAAAAAATTGTTACATAAACCCTTAGATAGTTATATAAACATGAAACAATTGTCTTACGTAATTTTATGTATAAACTTTGGGATATACTTTTGTGTACAACCCGATTACACACAAATCTATTTATATTATTATTATTATTATTATTATTATTATACAAGGAATATATACAAACAACGTACACAAGTCAAATAGACAAAGACATAGTAAGAACGTACAAATAAAACGAAAACAAATTGATCTACATTCAATTACAATTATGCAGCAGTAGAGCCCACTTTCCTCAGTGCTATCGACTTTTTAACGAATTTATATCTGCGTACGCCACCTGTATTTAGTATTGTTACAAGCAATGTGTAGAAAATATTTCCTACTTCCACATTTACTACAGCAGACGACCACCAATTAAATATATTTGCCTAATTAACTAGCATTTAATTAATATAAAAAATAATATTCAGATGACCATAAATGATTACCTTCCTACCAACTTCAACATTGAGACTATGAAGAGAAGGTGTATCTATAATATGGGGGAACCAATAAATATACCGTAAAGATTAGCTTGCTTATTAAACAATGATTATTAAAATGACCACATGGCCTTACTCATTCAAAATAGTGTATCTGATGTTTATTTACCTGTACATTCGATAAATTAGTGGATTTCGACTACCGCGAAAATTCCCTCCACCGAATAAGATGGTGGATTTAACGTTAGGCCTATGGGGAAAAAATTACCTTAACGTACAGCCTTGACTACTTACATGTTTCGAGCTATGCATGGTTGGTGTAGGCTTGATATGTCATTTCATTAGTAATCCCTTGAAATAAAATGTCGCTGAAAAAGTAGAAATCTTGACTGACCACTTACATGTACTATCCAGATGTTGTGAAAGGCTTTCTCCCGATATAATCAGTAAAGAAATTGTGTAATTAACTACGAGTCATCAGACAAGATATGAACTGTCATAGCACATTACCCCTTTGGTTTCTTCAAACTTTCCATAATGATAACGTGGTTTTTGTAAGCTGAATTTCGTCGTTAACGTTCATGAATCGTGTAATTTTCCAAACACGAGGCGGCACTGACTTACTAACTGTCCTAAAGAGAGTTGTGCACAAAATCCTTCCCACACATCCATGGGAGGTTCCCTTTGGAAAGGTTTTACCCTGAAGCGGAGAATCAATGGCCTGTTTTGATGCCGTAAACTCATCTCTGCATATGCAACAAAACAATGTTGCTGTATACATTACCAATACAATATAATTATATATATAGGTGTGCATTAAGATTTTGTTTGGGGTTACTGTATATATTTTCTAATTTTATTTCAGCATGCCCCAGCCATGACAGACACATGTGTATATATAAGGAGTGTTTATCAAAGTATCGAGATATAAATAAAGAACCTTCTACTCTGACCTATATCGACATTCTAGATCAGAGTATGTATGTTTAATTGTTATTTCCTCTATATTAATCATCGTGTATAGAGCAAAGATAAAACAGTAGATACTATATTTATATACATACTATATGCAGTATATGTTAATTGGTAGATTAGGGGTATCGATTTTTTTCTTTTTCTGCGATTTTGGAATTGTTACGACATTGTGGTATTTTTCGTTTTTCATTTTATTTGTCAATCTTCTGTTGATGAAATCATATTTATTGAAATCTACATGTGTTTTTAACATTATTGGGACAATATAATAAACAATTTAAAGGTTCTTATGATTGTTTAATGACATTATTCAATAATATACAACTTAGTTTAATTTAAAGAATGACAGGTTGTAAATGAAATGATAAAATTAATGTGTCGATTCGTAATCTAATAGTTGATGTTGGTGTTCCAACGGCGAGAATTCAAAATTATCAGCTACAATAACTAACTGTAAAATAATGGGTTACGACAGAGCAACAAGCCTAATGAACAGTATGATTACCTCATCTTAATTATGTATATCTTTTCTCTTTAGATACAAACACAACACCAACGCAGAATGTTGTACATATTACAGGTAAGCTGATGATGTAGATATATAGGTTGTTGTTTCATGACAAGTGAACAGTTTGTCAGCTATATTTATAACGTCAACTAGTGTATCTGCATTTACCAACAATATGTCTTTCAAATATAGGTATTGCACTGGAACGGGACTACATTGCATGGGTGCATGGTTATATACTTAGATACACAGGAACACGACAGACTTTTGTTCATTTATGATGAGCTACAAATTGTCTTGTACGTGCAAGAATAATGTTTTTATTAACATAGCCTATTCTTTTAGAGCAGTAGGCATAAACACATTAATTATAATGATATTCGCATTGTCAGGTAAATGATATATAGTTTATATCAAACGTACGGGACACTGACCAGAATCAAATTCACGAATGTCAAACATAAATGATGAAAGCCACGATATGTCTTGAATTCTGAGATATAAACATTGCTGTTCCCAATTAACCCCATTTGCGATCCAGATGATGACACATATGACCACCACTAACTAATAATATATGGCATCCGTTTAATTTTCATTACGTAAAGTACATTTAGCCACACAGTGGCAATGCGAACTGGGAATATAATGTAAATATGTGTTGTTGATATCATTAGCCGTTACGAAATATCCATATCTGCAATGACAATGGATATTTTACTTTTTACTTAGATTTTTTCTTTCATCTATCACTGCCCAGACTTTGACCGGACTCATGTGTACATAAGTAACAAGACGGGTGTCTTACAAGAAGCAGAAACTGCTTACCTTTGCGAGCACCCGAGTTCGTTCCCGGGTTTTTGGTGTCGTCCGTGTTGTTTAATTTTTAAGTTTAATTTTATGTTGTCCTATTATATGTTTTTACGTTCGTAGTACCATCTTGTGATGTCAATTACGATTTCCGGTCCGTGTAACACTTAACAATTCAAAATTAAAAAAAAAAAAAAATCAAATTTTAATATTTTCAGTTTTTAACCAAAATTTCAAAATATCAAAATTTTAAATTGTTGGAAATTTCATCAAAAAGTGAAAAAAACTTTTAAAATTTAAAAAAATTGTTTTAAATTTAGAATTTTAGATATTTAATCAAACTTTGAAAATATTAAACTTAACGTACATTTTTCATATTTTCGATTTTTGAATATTTGAATAAAAATTTAAAATGAAGTTAAAATCTTTCTCACTTTTGCGCTTACAAGATAATAATTTTGGCTGTTCACTAGGGAGATAAGTGGCCGTGAGAAAAGGTGTTTCAATTTACGCCGCCACCGGAAAGTAATCCCTATGTCTAGTGCCTTCCGTTCGACAAAAAATGAACCATTAAGTATTGCTAAACAGGACAAAAATTATTACCTTGTAAGCGCAAAAGTGATAAAGATTTTAACTTCATTTTAAATTTTTATTCAAATATTCAAAAATCGAAAAAATGAAAAATGTACGTTAAGTTTAATATTTTCAAAGTTTGATTAAATATCTAAAATTCTAAATTTAAAACAACTTTTTGATGAAAATATTAAAATTTGAAAACTTTTTTAAAATTTAGATATTTTGAAATTTTGAGTAAAAACTGAAAATATTAAAAACATTTTGAAATTTTGAATTGTTAAGTGTTACACGGACCATTTTCGCATAAAAGCGATGTTCAGTTGGTCTTTACATCCAGTTGTTTGTAAGAGGGCTCATGTCTTATTTGCGTTATTTGTGTTTGTTGTTGCTTTGCTTGTCTTCGTCTTGTGTACATATTGTTCCCATATTCTCTGCATTGTCCATTATTGATTGCCCAATCTGTTTCTCTAACGTGTATGTCATACGCATTAAATCACTAAAAATGCAAGTTTTCTACTTTTCTGAATGGAAACACGATTATTATTAAGGGAATGTCTGTCAAAATAGTACCGGAATTAGAATAGCTGACTCTTGTACAACACCATACATTGATTGAATTAAGTTTTTGAAAGGTTGTAAATGGAATTATAAAAATTAAATATGATTATGTATGAGTAATGTGTAATAGCGAGCACAGAGTGCTCTATAGCAACATGGACATGCAACACACAGTTGGGTCTGCCTAATGATGAGATTGAAATCCTTTCGTCCGGAAGTTGATAAAAGTTGGCGTGTAATATATAACAAAAGTCAAAGTCTATAAATGGTTGTCTGAAGTATTTTTTCCGGAATTATTTTAGATGTCAACAATAAAAAACTTTATAATTTGTGATATTCAACTTTCACTCAAATATATACACACTGGCCAGACAGAAATGCTGTGCTCGCATCTAGGCAATGACTATTTCATATTATCGGACTTTCAGTCACAAACATAAAGTCTTTGGGACTTTATTCAGGCTGTGATTGACTCGACCGAGTTGACAAAAATGTGCATGTCGTTAAACTCCTACAAAATCCTATAATACATACATATTTATATTGTAGGATACTCACTCATTTACGTACTCGCTCCTGTATTGAGCCTCTTTCTGTTAATCGCTGGCACAGCAGTTATATGTTGGTGTAAGAAACAAAGGCATTCGACAAACAGGGATGTATCGGCACCGGAAGTAAACATGTGCAGTCAAGTTGTGGCGTATAATGACACGACAAACGAGAGCCGTCATCAAGAATAATCAAGTTCCCCTGTAATGAGAACAATTAATAACTGGTGAACAAGGGAGTTTCGTCAGATGATTTGACTTTGTAATATTTTTTTTTTATTTGGTCTAAAATACGTTGACTAGAGTTTATGATCAATAGCATATATTATTTTTACTATGCGCATGCTATATTACATACTCTATCGTGAATTCTAATGTGATGGCACATTAATGTTGCAACAGTTATCGTCCTCGCCTAGAGTGTGGTAGATCGTGGGTTCAAGTCCAATTAAAGACTATACAATTGATATTTACTACTTCTTCGAACAGCACGCATCATTAATGAGTAGGGGCAAAGCCTCGATGGCTCGAAATCAGGATACTGTGTTAGAATGGAGCGACATGTCTACCTGTTGTTTCAATGAACTAACACTATAAAAATTCAACTAGGAGTGTTGGTTTTAGTCCAAATTAGACATTATTTCTTCAAAATATAGCTTGTTCTCATCATGATATAGCTGAAAACATACTCACTTGGCGTTGAACACTCAATCATTCTAACATGATTACCACGATTGCTTATACATTTTTATTAATATTAACATGATAACATTAAGTTGCTGATTTATTTTACAATTTTTAACGTTTTATTTGTTTCATAACTAACGACAAAATGTCTCTCAAATAGTAAAATGTCAGTTACTTAATTGCAACTTCGGCTCATGGAATATAAATCATAAGCCGTGAATGTGACATTATATACCCTATCTAAGACCGGAATAACATATATTATTATATTTTAATCTATATGATAGATTTTGATTGGATTAAATTAGTCATGTGATAATAAAATAATTTACATATTTTGCCAAAATTTGCGCTGCCGGGAAACAACCCTATTGTTCCCCGCCGAACAACCCAATTTTTCCCCACAAGGGAGATATTCTATATAACATTGGCAAAAAATTGTGCTGCCGGGAAACAACCCTATTGTTCCCCGTCGAACAACCCAATGTTCCCCCACAAGGTAGATAACCTATAAAACATTGGCAAAAATATAATAAAACAATTACGGCGCTCTGTGTAGGGAAACATCCAGATTTGTCAACCCTCGGGGGTTGTTTTCCCCTCAGGTTGGCAAATCTGGATGTTTCCCTACACAGAAAGCCGTAATTGTATAATGTACAGTGCGGGTATTAATTTTCGAATTATTATAGGTACTGAATAATATTAGATCTTAACCGTTTTCCCCCCAAGTTGTGAGGGTATTTAAAGAGGGTGCAACAAGTTTTTTTCTTTATGAATGATTATGCGGTGACCATATCGAAGTAGATACACGCTTATCTCAAGAGTGAAAGAGAAGTCTAATATATACAGTCCGACAAAAGTTAAGCACCACCTGACTTGTTTCAATAATATATTTTCTAATAATGAACTTATTTCAAATCGGTTTGCTGTTTTCGTTACCTGTACACACATACTTACTTACCTGGGAAACAGGTTATTGATCGATTTTTATTTATGTGTATATGACAGGGTGTGCAAAGTGCCACGTGTACTTTTCAACGTTTGTGTTTGCGAACGAAAGTTGATTTTTTTGTGTAGAGTTTTAAGTTTCATTTTCTATTGGTTTGGTATGTTGCGGCGAAAATTAACCATATCAGAAAGGTGGCAAGCTGTTGGCATGCATAACGGTGGTTTTAGCCATATAAGGGTGGCAGACCACTTCAGGGTTAACCATTCCATCATTGTACGACTGATGCAGCGTTTTCGTCAAACGGGGAATGTTACTGACCGTTCACGTGGAGGTAGACCTCGCAAAACGACACCGAGAGAGGACCGGCTCATATCCAGACGGGCGCGGCAACGGTCGTTCAGTACAGCTGGTGAACTTCGTGGTAATTTAGCGTTTGGAGGCAACATTAGCACACGCACTGTAATCAGACGCCTCCATCATTAGGGAAAGCGAGCGCGACGACCCATAAAACGTCCACAGTTGACATTACGTCATCGCCATGCTCGATTTGACTGGTCACATGATCATTTGGGGTGAACTATTCGCACATGGAGACGGGTCCACTGGTCTGATGAAAGTCGTTTTTTGTTACGCCCTACCGACGGTCGTGCAAGGGTTTGGCGCCAACGAAAAACTTCATTTCAGGACAACCACATTTTGGGCACAACTCCTTTTGGGGGTGGGGGTGTAACTGTCTGGGGTTGTTTTTCCTTTGACTGTAAGTTGGACTTGTACGTTCTTGATGGTAATCTGACAGGCCAAAAATACCGTGACAATGTGCTCGCTCCACGCGTAGTCCCCCATTTCGACAATCATTCGTTGGCTGACAGGCCAATGTTCATTAACGACAACGCTAGGCCACATAGAGCCCGAATTGTACAACATTTTTTTTCAGCAAGAGGCTGTTCAGACAATTCCATGGCCTGCGATGTCGCCAGACATGAACCCTATTGAGCATGTATGGGACTTTATTGGCCTAAAAATTAACCAACGCAATCCAAAATGTCAAAATATTGACAAATTAAAAACTGCTATCTTACAGGAGTGGCAACAGTTCCCCCAAGAACGGCTTAGGCGTCTTGTGCGAAGCATGACGAGGCGTGTTACAGAACTTCACAATAAACGCGGTGGATATACTCGTTATTGATTTTTATGCCTTACACATACGTACAATAGATGCATTTAAAAGTTCTTAAAATCTGAAGACTCTGCATTTTAATGTAATGTTAAAAACTTCCATCAAAGACAAACTGGTTTTATGTTTTTCCAGCGCCTGTTTTGAACCCCATTTTTGCCACGTCATAGTCACGTCTTTCAGGATGATAAATACATCGTAGATTGGTAATTTTAGAGCCCTTGGTGTAAGAAAAATGGTGATATCTATTTTATTATTTTAACAGTATTGATGTAAAAAAATACATCGATAAAAATATAGGGTGGTGCTTAACTTTTGTTGGAGTGTATTATGTATATATGTGTGTTGATGTATTTCAATTTATTTATTATGTATTTGTTTTCCTTTTCACTGATGTTATATTAATTTTGAAATTATCTTATAAAAATTAGATAATAGTAAGACAATACTGATGTTTAGATTATGTTGGTTGATTGTTCAAATTAACTTTCTTGTGTGATGATATGTGATTGTTAAAACGAATGATGAATTGTAATGATAATAATATGATATCGTTACACGACGTTTGAGCGCATTGGTCCTACGTGTATATATGGTTACTGCGCGTATCAACATCTACTTCGTATCGTTGATTTTTTTAAACAGTTTACATAAAAGGTATAACAAAAGAAGATTGTGTTTATCAATTTACACATTGAGAATAATTTTATTCAGAAAATCACACAAGTTAAGTACATGTACATATTTTTTTTATGTTCGTTTGAACATTGTGAATTAGAACATAAGAGAAAATAGTTGGTTAACAATTACATTGGTAATTGCTGATTCTCCTAAGCATTAACGAGGAAGAATTCACGATAGGTTGACGTGATATCCTGATAATGTGTTAAGAGTAGAGCGCCAGCTTTGCCCATGAAGGGCTACTTTCGGTGAGGTAATAGGAAAAACGTCCAACTAGGTATAAGATACAGTACTATTGAAACAAAAGATGTGGCCCTCATTGGAATTTGCGGGTTTCTTTTTACGCATGAGTACTCAGGTAAAGGCCGATGTGCGTAGCATCAAGGCCTTCACGTGAGTACGAATGCTGAAAAAGAAACCCGTTATATCCAACACGGGCAACTTCTTTTGTTTCAATAGTACTGTATCTAACTTGTACAATGATAGTGTTGTTGAAAAAACAAATGGTATGACATTTAATCCAACTACAACTTTAAAATTGATTTATTAATTTGTAAATCAACAATTGAGTGTGCATTTACATTTAAAAATATGTCAGGTATTAAAGGTCATCAAATATATATCCGTTTGCACCCATAAACATCGATATTTTTGTTTATTGCTATGGTAAAATATAATTCGGTAATTTATTAGAATAATGTTATCATTATCTTAAATGAAAAACAAATCAATGTAATAAATTAAACTTAAAACATAGATCGTGTTATTGTCAATCGAGTGCGACTATATAATAATCGTTCCACCGTTCAAAGTCAAACAATAACAGGTAACTGTTGAGCACATGTAATTGGATGGACACGATGATGACTGGCACATATTGATGTGGAAATGGATGGGAAGACTGGTTATTTTAAGAAAGGCATGTAATATTATACAGATAATATTTGCGAATATACGCGAATATACGCGAAATTTTGACATTTTAATACTTTGGCTTAATATACAAATGAATGTGCATGTCTATATATTATTTTCCGACCACTATAATAATAATAATAAATTATTTATTCCTAATTAAAGGGCCCATGTAGAGCATATAAATCAATATAAATCACAAACATAACAGATTAGATTAGATTAAACATATTTTATTGCTAAATATTATAACAATTGGATTGGACACAAATTATAACAATTTACAAAGGGTCATCTCCACATAATAAATAATTATAATAATACATGCGTCAACAATAGTAAAATACAATATACATATACAACATTATAAATAAATTCTTTGAAAAATGAAGAAAATGGAGACACAACAACAACAAAAATTACAAAACAAAAAGCATGAAATTATATAATATAAGCATGTTTTACCTTACTTGTATCTGAGATGGAATTGATAGATTAATTAAAAAAA
>MJUT01004945.1:417596-430273 GCA_002080005.1 Gigantidas platifrons
ATAATATGTGAAATTTTAAAATGTGGACAAGTTTGTTATCCCACGTGATAATTTAAACTAGGTAGAAATAAATGTTAAGTATATCACTTCCGTGTTAAAAATACACCGTCGACAGGAACATTTTACCAAGTTTTATTTCGCCATACATCTGTTGTGTTTCTTTGAGCCAGGACATGTTATTGGCCGTATTTCGACAGTTTATCAGCATTAGTTTAATCAGATACATCACAGGTGGTAAGTTATTTATAGTCTATTGACACCGGAGAATATATTTCATGTTATTAAACAACATGTACAATTATTTATCAATACATTTATTTCATTTCCTTTAGATGTGTCGTATTGTAAATTATCTATAGCGTATGGGAAATTATGAAAAGAAAGTTTAAGGAATGTTGGCCTTCAACTCCGCAAATATCAACGAACCGAAAAATCAGATGCCGCCTCAAATCATTCCACTGGTGGTTGAACGTTTACTCGAGGCAGATATAAAGCTAAATGTGATGGTTTAAATGGTGTGTGTAATTTACCTAACCAGTATATAGTTGAAATATGTCAGTGAGGGGATATGACGTATATATATATATTATGTGGTTTGTGGTAATAACCCCATCACACTCTGGTAGTGAGATGCTTAATAAAAAATATAGATATTAAATTTAGTGCGCACGACGCGTTTCTGGAATAACCTTCATCAGGTATGCTCAATATCGATATATTGGAAAGCCATATAATTTTGAGAGCAATAAATCCAAAGGGCCTAAAGAGGATAGACAAAAATCGGATACGATCACCTATATTTGAGGGAGGAGATCCTTAGAAATTGCTATGCAAAATCACGAACGCCAACATGCACTGAACCGATGACGTTTCACATTACCATGAATATCCTCGTACCGCTAGTGTAATGCTAAAATGTAACACTAATGGCTAGGTGCAAAGGCTGGTTGGTACAGTCAGAATGTTTCTGATTGGAGGGATATGTTTATTTACAGACAATCGTCTACAGTTTAAAGAACATTGGCAGATATATATATATATATATTTACTACAACATGTTGTAAAAATATATGCAGGAAAAATGGAGTCCGAGAAACAATGTATACGTAACTTGAAACAAAATGGTCACTAAATTCTCAGTGACACTTCAGACACAGATCCGTGCAGAACAAGCATAACCTAAGTGCACATAAAATTAACTGAATGTGCACACATTTGCATCTTCACTTTCTGAACTGGGTGCACATGCAAATATTTGATAACTAAGGGTTATGGTTATGATTATTGTGTTTAATGCCACTTTGAACAATATGTTTTAGTTAGGTTTTATTGGTGGAGGAAACAGGAGTATCCGCGGAAAACCACCGACCGGCGACAAGTCACTGACAAACTTTATCACATAATGTTGTATCGAGTACACTCTGCCTGAGCTGTAATCGAACTAAGAACGTTAGTGGTGATAACTAGCATTCCGTTAACGTGAATAATATGAGTCGCTTTTCTGTCTACCAATATATATGCACATGAAAGTACATATCGTTGATCCCTGGTCGAATTTATTGCAAGCAAACTGGTCAAGGTTTCAAATTGGTTTTCTAAACTTTCCATTTATTTAAGAAAACCGGTTTAAAACTGGGTTGAAACCCAAATTGGTTTTCATGTTTATCGAGTCTAAACCAAAACCAGTTCCAGAAATTTAGCAAACCGCACAAGAGGCGGTTTTACATTTTGGTTTTGTAACATGGCGGCAGCGGAGGAAAAGAAGAACATGCTTCGACTTCTTGTTGATGATTCATAAATGGAATGGGTATGTGAACAACATCAGAAAAGTAAATACAATGTATCTGTATACAAATGCCTATTGTAATCAAGTTACCGGTTTACAGAGGACTTTTTCCTACGATTAGTCATGAAAGCCAATACAAAGGTGAATTGAAATGTTCTGTGACCAAAATGTTGAAGACTATGACATAGCCATGCATTAGAACTTTCATCCTCACTTTGCGTTAAACTATCTATCAATATTAGGTCTATAAGATCATTTAGATCTGGTGTGTCAGCCATTTTAGAAACCACCAATTCACTGAAATGTGTTAAACCATGGTTTAGTTAGGAACTGGTTTGTATTAAACTTAAAACTGGTTTGCTAAACTGTAAACCCTGACCGAAACCAGTTTGATTGCAATAAATTCGATCCCTGTTTGTTTTGCTAACATAACATGTTAACGAGATTGTAAATCGTGTTAGCAGTAAAGTAGACTAGCGTTACTTTTTTATGTGCACCTCCATGATAACTTTTAAAATGACATAAATCAGTACATATCGCCACTATCGTTGTCCCGCGCAGGCGAGGTGTACTCGATATGACATTATGTGAAACAGTTTGTCAGTGACTTGCGGCAGGACGGTGGTTTTCTCACCAATAAAACCGACTGCCACGATATAACTGAAATATTGTTGAAAGTGGCATTTAACACCATAACCATAACCCCTAACATGATATAGATGCATAGCTGAATGTCGAATCCGGTTATTTTCAGATTTGATTAGTCCTACAGATAACGCAATAGAATGGAAAGAGGCCTCGGAACAATGTGGTACCCGATTTGTAGGACCAGAATTATTTGGCAATTGTCAACCAGAAACATGTGATGCTTCTGATGCTGCAAACAAAATAAAAAAATTAGGAATAGGTCGTGAACAATTTTGGATCAATGGTTACGTGTTGAGATCACCGGTAATGGTATACAAAGGTAAAAAAAAAGATATTGCTTACAATTTTACTTTTTAACATTTTCGTTGTGGACGTTAAGATAGATTCGTGGCAAATTTCAGAAATATAATTATTAACATACATATGATAAACTAAATAAAGATATTTTGCCCTGTTCAGGTCACAAAGTTAAAGGTCAAAGTCAGCTTAATGTGTTAATTGTACAAGATTGTCAATACATATTTTGTTCAATACCCGAACATTGTTCGTTATATGTCTATGATATAAAATAGTGACATGTGAAGACTTTTGTCTCGTGGCCAATGACAGTATTACTACCGTTGCTCTATCTTGTGACCGGGTGGTCTCTATTCTTGAATATGGTTTCTCACTTGGGTACTATTAGATATGTGTCCTTTAAATGCAATATTACAAACATGTTTTATATATAAATTATGGTAGTAGTAGTTTCATGACACGTAATTGGTAGACGAAAACCAACACAAAAAATAATCTACTCGTCCTCAATTAATGTTATGTCTATTAGATGCGTTTCTTTTGACTTGTGCTGAATTGAGATTTACAACGTACGAGTCTTCAAATTTCATTATTTTGCAATAAATGATTATATTAGACATATAAATGTCTAAGGCCACTTGCCGTTGTTAACTAACTACAGTTTTTTGTTGTAGGCTGCTATAGTGTCAAAAAAGATGTGGAAAATTTTTATGAAGAAAAAAAGACGTTTTCTGACAATTCACCGTACATTTGTTCACGTAAATGTACTACCATGGAGTCAGTTGATTTCATTTTTCTCAATGTTAGTTGACTTTCTATTATTGTTTATGTACAAACTGTTTATCTCTTTAAATTTACTATCCTATTCATTTGTAATATAGAATAATGCTATTACTGAGCGGGTTATTGTTCTTCAACACCAAATGAACAATGTAGTCTGATATATGATGCAAAGAACAAGCAGTCATTTAAAATATGATGATGATATTTTAATGTTTGTTTCTTTGAGTGATTAACGCCACTTTCAACAATATTTCAGCTATATCGTGGCGGTCAATTTTATAGGTGGAGAAAACCACCGACCTGTCACAAGTCAGTGACAAACTTTATCACATAATGTTGTACACCTCGCCCTGATCGTGATAGGCACTAAATTACATAAGTAGATGTAAATCCAACTACCATACGATCACGGTTACGACGGCCCCTGGTGATGATGCTTTAATAATTTTGTACACGACCAATACACTGAAAAGAAAGTGACTATTAAGAATTCCACCAATATCAGTAGAACTATGGTGGTATTTGGTATAGATCTAGCTCATTGCATCAACTTGTTACAGGTATATATTTCTCACAACTCTTACGTATTATCATGATTGATACCGAACTAAACAAATATTGCCTCTTACTCCGAATTGTTCATATCTTAACGCTTAATCAGCAAAAACGAAGGTCATATTATTTAGTTTGATCCCATGATCTCCCACATCGACAGAAGCAGGATATATGTACCCATTACACTAATGATGCCTTAAATCATATAATAATCGCACCACTTGTTGGCAAATACTTTACAATAAATTAATATCTAAGAAGAATTGATGATACCAAGAGGTTAATCAGAATTGAAGAAGAACAGACAATACAATGTCCAAATGAACATTGACAAACAACGATCTACAAAACATTACACAGAAAACTAAAGATCGAGCAACACGAACCCCACTAAAACAAGGGGAGGGTGAACTCAGGTGATCAGTTTCTGCTCCACTAGTGGGACCCGTTGTGCTACTTTGGATACAATCAAGGTAATAAATCATCAATGATGAAAGGACACATTTTGCGACACAGATATTCCGGAAATGTTAACGATGTTTTGGCGGCGACTTAAATCTTTCGAAGTGATGACTTCAATTTAACCAATATGAACTCTTGGTAGCCCATTAATTGGCAGTGCATTGTAACTATATCTGAATAAGATGGTATTAAATATGAAGTTAATCTAATACAAATCAATGTTTAATTATTTTTCTTGCAGGAGGTCGAATGTTTGTGTATTGGTAAGGACAGATTTATAGAAGTTTCCAGTATGCAATCGTGTGTACAAGTGTCAAATTTACGATGTGATACTATCTGTCCTGGACACAAGAGTGATATTTGTGGTGGGAAGAAGAAAGATAATACTAATGTTACATACTTCAGTGCTTATGAAATAATACAAAGTATGTATACAGTTTTTTCTGTAAAATTGTGTAATTCCTCGTTTCACATGTTACTAATGTTAACCCCGCAATAACCTCGATATATAGAAATAAGACATACATTCTCCTCTGTCACGAACAACCTATTCCATTTGTTTTTCAGAGACGATCCTTTAGGATTGGACGCTCATGTATGCGGAATGACATGTAAACGAGAACTTGTTGGAGCTACTGATAAGTTTGCTAGAATTGAACGTTGGTCTCAGCATGCATCATTAGGACTCGAATATTTATTGAAAGGTTCATTTTTATATTTGGTCTTCTGACCTCGGGTCACAACAGCTAAATGCATCCTCCGATGTATAGCATGAACAATACAGAAACAATCAGTTAATAACACTATGTTCCTAGAGTTTGATGAACTATTCATTCTGGTCTCCCACCAAGACCATTAATGTCTAAAGAGGTTCATGAATAATTGATATTAAATCTGTTAGAAATATCAGTTATGATTTTTAATTTTTCATTGTCCTAAGAATAATGGTATTTAACATATTCTACCTTTCGAGTGTGTAGCCAGTTAACTACGAGCATCCATTGACCGTTATTGTACTATCCAAGATTATGTTGTATTATATTTTGTTTTTTGCGATAGTATGTCTTTTCGATCGGAAGCGAAGGTGGGGAGGCTTTTATAAAATCATTTCTTTATATATGTATTGCCTTTGGAGATCCAGTTACGAGGAGAAGAGGGTTGGGATCCAATTAACCGGTTTACCCCGCCGCGCCCTGGATTTTCAACGTTATAGTTCTGTGTTCATCGCGCTAAGGTGAGAGGTAATAGTTCTTTGTGTTGATATTGGCGGAATTGTTGACCATCACTGTTTAAACCTTCTATTCGTAATATATTAAAAGAAAAGAATAAAAAACACTTTTTTTTAATTTTTATTGTAGGGGATATTGATAGGATGTCGTTTAGAGATACCATTGGAAAAGCGTGTAATGCTATCACATGGGATGTGAATAATAATCATGTACAATCATTCCAATTTTGCAGGAAGAATTTGAAATACATTTGTGAACATTACAATGCGACAGGTACATAATCGTAATATATCTGTGAGATAATGGCGCTTGACCTGTGTAATCGTTACTAAATGTTTGTGGCACCCGATGACCACAATCATATCTATTCTCTTCTCGTTCATGCCTTATGGTCGTAGTTTAACACGAGTAACACGACGACTGACGCTAGTGTCACTGTATTATTCAAATTCCTATATGATATAGTATTATAATAAGGGTGACACAGACATTTTATCGAGCCCACTTTAAAGTATACTACGGATACCGCGTAGACATGCCCCAAAATCTATACATCTAATCATAAACTACAATATATTAAGACTGAAAAGCATCCGTACCTTGACCTGTCTCCAAAATACACCTTTAAGCATTTAAAAACAATATAAAGTAAATACTTTGAAGTGAGCTGGCTAAGATGTCGTTTTTGTCGTTCTTTCTATAGTTATATATACATATGCATAGGGAACTATGTCATTTCGTGCCATGATTGTTACCTGCTCCCGTGATTTAAAGGGGGACAAACCGGTCTTGTCGACAATCTCACCAACTACAACAGCACTTCAACAGACACAAGAATGAAGCAGATTTTACTCCACATTTTTGGTTTAACACATTACATAATACTTGCTACATCAGTAATTTTATTCTAAGAAAATCACTGACGTGTAATAATAGTCAAACAAAGTTGACTAGATCTTTTTTTTTTAAATATTAATCATGTGCATACTCTCATATCGCATTTCAACAATTCCACAACTTAAATAGTATTATTGTCATAAAATCTCTAGTGATCAGTATATCAGCTATATTCAAACCGAGACCATGCCTGCGAACAATAATCATATTTAAAAAAAAGCCGATTGCACGTATAGATATTGGAATTGCGAAAATCACAAATATGGTAGGATCGGTAAATTTATTTAACAGGCCACGGACGATCTAATATGCAGTCGGTTTATTAAGAGCTATAAATTATTAGTCGTCATCGCTAGGGGATTCGTTATTCAGATTCTAACATTGTTTAAATGCAATCAATAGCATTTTATTGAATACAGCGTGCCATTTACTTTATGCAAATAGGTGCGGTGTTTTTACCGAGTATTCGATTTCCGTCACCGACAAAACCTATCTTATTTTAAAATGTTTCTAACTAAGAGTTAGAAATGTAGCGAGTTATAGTTAATAGTGGTTTCATATTTCATGATGACAGTATTTGTAAGATTATTCCACACGTATGATATCCCTATTTATAACCTCTCATCTGGGAAATACAATGTTATACATAAGTATATATAAGTCACATCAAATCGATAAAGATGCCCAGAAGTAGAAAGTACCACTCACCAGAAGACTAGAGACCGTTTCTAAAGACAGTTTCAAACTCATTTTAGTTATGTTCATTAATACCCAACTATGACTGTAAGATGTAGAGCAGCAATACAAGCAAAGCATTGTTCCTTTATTTTGATTTGAGCATCAGTGGATTGTCTTCTATGTTTATTTTTCACCCATTTCTTACTATTTATATAGCAATGGTCTATGGAAAGGCGGTCTGTAAAACTACTACTGCGTCATGGTCTAGTGCTCGAAGTGAGTGTCAAAGTGATGGACAACAACTTTTGTCTTCAGATAACAATAATTGCTTATCAAATGGGGACCAGTACTGGCATGGACGGTATTCAGAAGAAAGAATATTTTGGAAAAGTGGTATTCATTTTCATTATTACACAATATACAGTTATGTCCTTCTTACTGACACCAATAAGTGTCCACCTGAATAGGGGTGTGTTCCTGAGGGCTGGAGCCCAAGGAAGAACACTTCTAAGGTTGACAATTATTGAAATGCATATACGTAGATGGCCGTAATCATTTTATTATACAGAACACACAGACATTACATTTTTCATACAATACAAATGGTTGTGAATGGTAATAAGCGATAACATAATAAATTGAATTTTGAGGTATAGTGCGGATGTGAAAGAGGACACCCTAAAGATGGATAGGAAAGACGTTTGTTTATACTCTTTTGAATCAATTTTGCAGTTGTTTTCGGCTTTCCAACACGGTTGAATGAGGATACAATTTGTATATGCACTGGCAATAAACAAAAAACAAAGCAAACCAGGACATTTTATAAAGCTTGACAATATTATTGTCACATCTCCGTTGAAAAGCTAATATGGATTGTCGAGGCAGACAATACAATTGTCTATCAGCGCAGTGAATAAATGATGGCTGTCTTTAAACAAATCAATAATTGTCAACGGCCATGTGATCATCTATGATCCAATAGAAAACATTCATATACAGTGATGTATGATAATAATTATGAGATAGATATAGTAATATCATATCCATTATGACTGATTGTTTGTCATTTACGTGTTAAGAAGAATTTCAGCAGTAATTATGAGGAGAGACAGTTATTGAAAACAATAAACGATGTATATGATATAGGTTAAATGTCGCACTTTGAAATGCCTATTGACAGATACTTGCTTCACGCCTCGCGAGATGTAAATCGTAGGTTTGTAAGTCGGTATAGTCAACTAAAAGGCTATATAGTTAGTGTTGGTTTCTCCCTGCTAAGAACCCAGAACCATGGACACGGAGATAAGGAACCAAGAACGTTTTGCGCTGAATCAGGAGATTTCAACGTTTCGACGACACGACCACTTTCCTGCAATACGATGTTTCGCTGATATGTTATGTAATTTGTAGTATACAGCATTGTATTTAAAGTATGTAATCCCTGTTAATATGTCTGTTACAGATACATTACCACCTGATGCTCGTTGCTTGTTATTAGTAATAGCTGGAAATTATTATAGTTTCTCCGTTGAATCATGTGACCAGAATAGGTATGCATTATGCTGTAAGTATGCATTATTTTAACGTATTTATCTGAGGGTTTTAGTTTATCTTTTTATAAAAAAAAAACAACGTTAAAGGTGCACTAAAGAATGGGCAATCCAGATATACTGGCAACAATTGACACACAAGACACAGAACGAAGACAAACAAAACACTGCACAGAAAATTAAAAAGATGGACAGGAACCCCACCAAACATTATTGGCGAACCCAGGTGCTCTCGAAAGGTAAGCAGTTCCTTCTTCCTAAAAGACATCGTCGTTGTACTCAGATATATAGTAAAGTTCGATAAAAGTAGGTGATGGAGGAAGGAAATAATCTACTTAAAAATAAAAGACCCATTGTCATTATAGATGTGGATATTTCGTAACAGTCAACCTGAACCAGTTATTGATGACGACTGTAAAATTTTTGTAGCGACGACATATACCTAAGAGCAAAGTAGCCATGCTTGAGCAGTGTTTGTGTCAGCAGATGAGGACTGTGGAAAAAAGCAATCATAATGCTTATAGATAAGTGATCGAAATGGGTACACTGAAATATTAAAATAAACCTGTATCATGAAAAGTGTGAAGATACCATAGTGGTAATCAGAAGCCGTAAATCTAAGAATGACAGACAATACAATGGCCAAACAAAACATGACAGACAATACAATGGCCAAACAAAACATCACAGACAATACAATGGCCAAACAAAACATGACAGACAATACAATGGCCAAACAAAACATCACAGACAATACAATGGCCAAACAAAAAATGACAGACAATACAATGACCAAACAAAAAATGACAGACAATGCAATGGCCAAACAAAACATCACAGACAATAAAATGGCCAAACAAAACATGACAGACAACGATCCATAAAAAATACATTGAAAACATCAGATCAAATATGTAGTTACAATGTGTGCATACAGATACTACACGGCAAGTTTTGTGTTTGGCACATTATTATAGTTATGCATACAGACGCTACCTAACGTTTGTACATTGATTTGTCTAAATCAAATATATTACAGCACAACAACAGGTTCCAGATGTGGCAACGACGACTCCCTTTGATGCATGTAAGTGGCGATTATTATTTAATGCCAAATGAGTAAGAAATCACTTACATCAAGGCGTGAACAAGTTACATTCGATGAAGTGTTGGTGTTTTCCGCTTTGTAGTAGACCAACTTGCTTAGTTGAATTTTTATAGTGCTAACTCACAAGAACAACAGTCCGCGTGTAGACATGTCGCTCAACTCGGACACATTATTTTGATTCCGAGTCAACCAGTTTTTGTTCTGATTGCAGCATGCATAGTGGAGAAGCAACACATATCATTTTTATATTTATAGTCTTAGGTTTGACCCGATCGGAAATTTTGATCTACTGTACTTTAATTTACATTATTCTAGTAATTACTAAATGCATATATATCACGCATCGATATAGCTGAAATACTGCTAAAGTTGGCGTTAGCCACCAATCAATCAATAAATCTAAATGCATATATTACAACCATGCATTTTCCTCACACTAATAGTTGGATAATATACGACGTTCTACGTTACAGTATGGAGATGTATGATATAGAAAACCACAGATAATCTGGAAGTAGACAAACTATATCACTGTATCGTTTACACATGGTGTCGGCCAGGTGTCACACTTGTGCAATTTTCGTGGTTATAAAAGTGAGTGTTCGCATACATGTAAGTAAGTGTAAATTCAATTGCCAAAAGGACAAATGATATAGAAGACTTCCGCCTGTTTTCTATCTTGTACATTGATCTGATAGATATATACAAAAAACTATGTTAAGATATATGCACAGGACAGATCATATTTATTTATCCAGCACCTATTCTATTTGAGCAGGTAAATTGCATTAATTGGATACATTTTGGCTATATGCTGTCACTGACCGAAATATATCTTTTTCTGGTACCGATGTCACATGTTACCTGTTGAGCTTTGGGAACCTAGTTGTAACTCCAGTTTACTTCCTGGTGACAGAAAATATCAAAAGGGGCAATCAAGGGATAATTATTATACACTTATTGACTGGGTATGAGGGTTATAGCACTTTTATTGTCCCCAAGGTACTAACCATTTTCCGAGGCAGTGGGGACAATGAGTGTTATTACTCGAATATCAATTCTATAAGTGTTCTATTATACTGAACAACTCTGGAATTCAAAATTGTAGGCCCTTTTCTGATGGATTTCTAGTGTACTTTATTAGTGCTTTTTCAAACTAATACATGTTCATGTGTGTGTATTTGAAGAAAAAATTAATATTCTTTGTTTTTTATTTAGTTCGTTCCTTTTTGTATGGATATTAGAAGGTGATATGATCATTCCATTATATACGTCATTTAATTTAAATCAATGAGATGATTGATTTAGAAAAGTCCGGGAAATATGATTGCTGAAATTACCACAGGGCGAATATTTATTGTTCACCTGTCGTCTGCCGTCTTGGTAATTTAGCTCGCGCAATGAAAAAGTCTGAGGACTTCAATGATGTCATTTAATTTAAACCAATGAGATGAATGATTTAGAAAAATCCGGGAAGTATGATTGCTGAAATTACCACAGAGGGGAATAGTCCTAACATTTTTGACCGGCATCACCAAGGGAATAGCCTTGCAGTTGATTTTAGAATGCAATAGCAAAACTACTATCATGGTTTTATAAAGGAAAAAAGATACTATTTAATTCAAATGTAAAGGTCAATGGATCAATGTGATTATTCTACAGCATTTAAACACAATATTGATGCAGTGTCTTAAAATATAAAGTTTATGTGTATTCGACGTAAAACAGGGGCAAGGCTCGGTGAAATTCACCGTTATTCCAGTTTTTAAGTCTCATACACATAAACTCTATTAATATTGTCTATTTTGCGGTAGTTACCGTTGGAAATCAAAATAATGAAATATAACCTCTCTTGTGTTATCCTTGTGAGAGTTGTCCCTCTTTAGATGGTATTTTGATAATTGCAATCGAAAATAATGAGACTTTTTTGTGGCAAGAGAGAATGTTTTCTCCAAGGAAAATAAATCGCTATTTAAGATAGAAAAAATAATAAATAAAACTTTTAAACATTATAAAATCTAGGGTTAAAATAAGATTAAATACTCTTAAACGTTTCACAACAAACTATGCAAATACCTAACGAAAGGGACATATGTCTTACAGAACATGAACTACACAGGATGATTTAGTCACCGTGGATATTATTAAGCGTACGGTAATCGTTAGTGAATAACTTACAACTAATCTAAAGAATTTTGATGGAAAGGGCCATTCTTTTTTTGAGTTTGAATTCTGTAGATTCATTGAAGCCGCTACACATGTCTAAATTGTTCGTCCATATCTCAAAATCCATACTTTTCTAGTTCCAGCATACCCTGGTTGAACCATCACTCCCATACATCTGTATGTTTCTTAAATATTAATGAACTTGTTCATGAATGCGTAGTTATCGCTGGACGTCAATCAAATCAACTCGGTAAGGTCTACTTGATGTCATTTTAAGATAATTTAAAATGTATTTCAATATTATATATTGTAGTTGAAACAACATCACCAATAGCAACCAATCTTACAAAGGAATCAAATAGGGATGGACATGATACCACTACTATAGGTAATGATCTATATTATATCTGAATTGTGACCGCCACGATATAACTGAAATATTGTTGAAAGTAGATCTAACACCATAAACCAAACCATTGACCTGAATTGTAAATTGGAATATAAAGTATACATGTCCG
>MJUT01004945.1:434348-447034 GCA_002080005.1 Gigantidas platifrons
TGTTCTACGTAGCTCTAGAATATACAATGACGGTCTATGGCACAATACAAGTACCTGCTGTTCTACGTAGCTCTAGAATATACAATGATGGTATATGGCACAATACAAGTACCTGCTGTTCTACGTAGCTCTAAAATATACAATGACGGTCTATGGCACAATGTAAGAAATAGCATACATACACTTGAATGAAACAACACAGACTTGTATGTACTGGGATGCATACCAAATAGTTCTATATACTATTATCTCAGTTGTTGAAACTAGAAAACGTCCAACAAAAGCCTTCCCAATTTTGAACCGAACATTGGACACACGACACAGAACAATAAAAAACTTAAAAGGTGACTCCTGTCTAGTTACTTGTAGCCGAGCACAGGGAGATAGAAGAACGGATAAACTATAAGTAAAAGGGAAAAGAGGAGACGTACAAAAATTATACGGATTGAATAACGAACTGGTTGACCGATACAAAATGTATCGGTCAACCAGTTGGTTATTCAATCCGTATAATTTTTGTTTTGAAGGTTGTAATAAAAACGTAGGAAGCGTAAATTTCAGAAATAAATATATCTAATAAACCATGTCAGTGCAGAAGCACTGACTACTGTTCGGATGATACCCTCGGGGACTATAAAAGTCCACCAGTAGCGGTATCGACCTAGTGATAGTAATATAAACGTAGATATCAAATGTAGTGCACACGACACGTTTCTGGACTAGTCTTCACCAAGTATGCGCAAAGACAAAATATGTGTAACTTAAGAGCAACACAGCCTTCTTTAAGTATATTTTACGTCAGCAGCTGAGCCAGCATATCATCATCATCATCACACCATTACAGTTTCAACATATACAATGTAGTTTTAATAATAAAATATAAATACTCATTACGTCATTTACAGATTAGATGTCACAGGGACAATATGGATGGGAATTTATTGATAGATAAAGAACACATTCGTGGGCAGACATTTGGTATGGATCGATTTCTAAACCTTAATCTACCATTTTTCATAGGAGGTTTTCCGGCAGAGATTGCTCAAATAGCTTCCAAAAATGTAATGGTTAGTATAATTAATAACTGTATAATGAGGAGATTCACCACATTACATCGAACGGAGGCAAACTGGTGTACAAACGTGTATTCTCCTTATCAATCATATTATGTAATGACTGATACAGATTATATCCTATAAGATCAAAGGCAATGATATCTTGTTGTTTTTTTTAACAGAAGGACAAATACATCAAATTTTAGTATTATTCATTTTCTATTGTAATTAACAACGAATTTATTATCAGACCGAAGGTCTTGAGTGCACGTCACTATTTTATAAACTAGTTAATTTAACGTGGAATGTCTACATGCTACACAGTATCCCCTACGAAGATTAAAATAAATTTAATACAAGTACTCAGACTAAATTGATAGGTTTATTGTACAAGACCACAGACATATCAAAATCAATTTTGTATCATAATAATATGTATCGTCACCAAATATTACAATAAAATTAAATACAGCAACAAAAAATAGCAGTGCTGGGGCTATCATTAACTCTAACCAAAGAAACCAAAGGCTAAATAAATACCCCTACAAGTAACACACATACATGACCGCTTACATTCCTGACTAGGTACAAGGTATTCTATTAAAAAGCAATTTGCATGAATTCAAGCCTTCCCTCTTCATCTTGTACAATATGCGGTCATGCAGGTGTTTTCCACGTGTGAGAAAAATACTAATCGTCACAAGATACAAGATATTTCATTTTCCAATCATGGAGCCCAGTACTGAGCAGAATAATAATTTACAAATTAAAGAACATAAAATACACATATGATTTGTAATAATTAATAATGGATGATCATAATCTTGAACTTTATACATACTATGCTAATGTTCGCGAAACAGAAATGGGTCTCTGTGATTGGTAAGACTAAAATACAATCATTACAACTATTTTTCTGACTAAATGGGATTTTAATTTTAATTTTGTTTGTATTGTCCTATCCAATGAAAAAAAAAATTATATGAATCAATTGTATACTGTGATTTTTATTGATTATTCTGCTCAATGTGGGCGTCTTGATTGACAATAAAGAATTGTATCCTGCAATGAGCACTCTAGTAAGCAAATAACATGTGTCGAATACAGGTGTGTTGTATTTTGTATAATATACAAATACAGCTTCAAGACACGCCACACAACTTACTTTGGGGCCCACGAAAGGTTTGAGGAATATTTATTTTTCTAAATTAAAAAAAAAAAAATACTACCTAACTCCGAAATTGCAGGATAAAAACAATATTAGTGTATTGTATATTGTTGTGTTTGTTGTTGTATATATAAGTACTGTTAGTGCTATTAGAAAAAGAGGATTATGGTGTTTAGCACCATTTTCAACAATATGCTATTAGAAAGAGCCGATTGGATAGTATAGATAATATTTACATCATATTATAGTAAAGGATACTTTCCTCCAATTGCTAGCATATTAATGTTCAATACGGTTGTTTCGAATCATGTCAATTCCGACCACGTTCCGTCTTTTTCGTGTCTTGACGTCTGAACAAATCGGCAGGCGACTTCCGGTGTTTACGCTATTACTGTAACAACCTCAGCATATCATATGCGGTAGATTATAAGTAATTGTAATATGGAGACGCCAAGGAAACCGCTGAATAAATACTGTTGTTCGGTACCCCACTATCTGTCTCATATCAGAAATATATGCATAAAGGCAGATCGTTTTCCTTTGATGATGGTGACAGCCGCAAATAAAGAAAGAAAACAAATTTAAAAGAAGTATTTGTCTCTGCATTGAAGTCTTTGATACAAATAAAATAATTTAATTGATATCTGTCTTTTACAGAACATGTTAAGATTTTTTTTTTAAAGTTTGAGGATCGAACGTTAAAACGGCACATATGGATTGGAGTTGTGTTGTGTACATATTGACACCGGAAGTTCGGTGCCAGGTATTCCATCGAAATCATGTGATCTGGCGGACGAAAATAACAAAATTTTGACGGAATGGAAATGATTCGAAACAACCGTCATATGGCAAAATCGCGGCAACTTTTTAATTCATGAGTTCATGAATATCCATGAGATTATTGTCACGTGACTTAATTTTTGAAAATATATTCATTACAAAAATGTGCTTGTATCCCCTTTAGGCACCTCAAATTCATTTTTGAACACGTGATTAGTTATTTTTATTTCAACCGGTGTCAAGATGCAGACAGAGTTCTGTATGAAATATATATTTGTCCAGTAAGTTTTACATATCTCAAGGGACCCTAGACATATATTCGTCGTCAGGTCATCAAAATCATTTAAATTTAAAGCTGCTGGGAACCTTTGTTCTTTATTTAAGGCAATTCTTGTATGTTTTGCCCGGATATTTAAGACCGGAAGTTTTACAATTTTGCATCGAATCAACAGTAACAGTTGTTTATTGTGTCTCTTTCAACGTTTTCTTTGGTGATTTTTTTTACTGTTTGCATAGACATTGAAGGAATAATATTCATTTTTCTGATATCACTCAGGAACCACTGTTTTATATCAAAGTAAATTGAAATTTGAGAATTGAACTGAAAACGGTGTCAGGGTAAATTTTCGCACATCGCAAATTGACCAGGAACCCTATTATTTCTAAAATAGGATTTTTTTTTTTAAATTGCCATTGAAATTGACCAGCGCATCGACGCAATTTTTTTTTAAATGGCGACGTATGCAAATGAGGAAAACGGCCTGATTTTGCCATATGGTATTGCGAAGTCAAATATTAAAACACTATTTATCTATCCCCACTTTTCCTCAACCACAAACTCAGGAAAATATACATTGCACATTGGAGTGGGCAGTGAAAACGTGTTTATTATACTTTGTGAAACCAAGTTTCAAATCTGTTTAAACGATCGGTAATGAGCTATTGACCATGTCGCGGTAGCACTAATAATATATGTGCTGATGTACGGGGTATAATACTTAGGACATTGGATTACTAGAAAATACGATATTGAAACATGTATACATGAACTTCCAAAATGGATTATTTTGCAGGGCATAGTTACGGCTCTTGATGGATGCATAAATGATATTACACTTTTCAACGAACCCATCTTACCGACTTCCATTGTTGAGGTGGATGTCGAACCATGTGATAAACACAACATATCAGGTCATTACAGGTTGTTTGTGAATGTTTAATTAACAAAACTGAAAGTGATCGTCCTTAACTGGTATAATTATGTCTCAACGATATCTGTTCATGTTCTGTTCAATCAACACTTTTCTGGAATATATTGGAATGTGCGTTACATCAGATCGAGATACGCTTATATATTTTAACGGTAAACAAATTAATGCAAAGATTATTATCAGTAAACTAGGCATAATACATACGAAAACAATCGCCATTCCAATTATTTTATAAGGTGTTCTCCGTCAGGTCCGAACTGTAACCGTTTCCTATGGTTAACTCTGCAATGAATCAGCTACCAAGATATTATTGTTTGTATACTAGAAGAATGAAGCAATACATAAGTTCGTACAAGTATATCCTATCATTTTAACTGCACTCTAAACATATGCTTGCAACATTAACTTGATTTGAACTGAACTAAGCCATCCAAACAATATAGATATTACATGTATTACCAAGTTCAAATCAAGTTATTATTATAGTATTAATAAATGGGTGTTTTCATAATGGACCGGTTATATGTCCAAGGTTAGTCATAATGGCCCAAGGAAGGTTGTATTGGCCCGAGGCAACGCCGAGGGCCAATACAACTTTCCGAGGGCCATTGTGACTTAACAGAGGACATATAACCGGTTCATTATGAAAACACCCATTGCTTAATCCTTTTATTAACCAGTCAATTTCAATATTAGGTAATCTTCATTCTTTTTGAAGGCCATAGTATTGACCGAAATGGTAGACTATAATTGTTTTATCATTGTTCAATATTATCATTTAAATATTAAAATGTTATCATTTTGAAATTTTTTGAAATATTGAATTTTGTTGAAAATTTTGAAATCTTATGAACATTTTGAATTTTTTTTTTAATTTTTTTAATTTTTGGAATAATGAAATTTTTTGAAAATTTTGAAATTTTATGAAAATGTTTAGGTTATCTTCATTCTTTTTGAAGAAGGCCATAATGGACCGGTCCATTATGGCTTTTACCAGTCCATTATGGCTTTTTCCGGTCCATTACGGCTTTAAAAGCCATAATGGACCGGCAAAGCATTTTGGAGCATAATGTTCTTGCTGTATAAATACAAACCAGTCTGTAGTATTCATAATATAACCCACTGGTTAAAAATGCATTATAATCTTGTTATTTTTAGCTAATGGAATAAAACGTCATCCAGATGTTAAACATTAGAACAAAACATCATTGGAGTTATAGTTAGGTTATTACATTGTCACAAGTGGGTTATTGAATGTGTCCAGTCGAGATGGCCAAATTGTTTATTTTTGTTTGTCGCATATGTATTTATATAATCAGTAAGAAAAAACGAAAAGCCAAAATGGTATGCAACATCCACTTATATTGTTCTTAATCAACCAGATTTAACAGCAAGGCGACGTTCTTGTTAGGACAGCAGTGTAAGCTTAAATAAATGATTACAAGAAATTCAACGGATCTACTGAGAAAACGTTTGCTTTCAACATCGTTGTTTCTTATTGGATTGGATTAAGTTAATTTTTGTAATACTGAGAGTATTCATATTACGAACTCTAAATTCAGCTAATTATTGCGAATAAACCATACTTTTACTTCAAGTTTTGCATTATAACAGCATAACAATTATTCGAGGTTGCTTGATGAATTGACTGTCAGACTCGGGTGGTCTTATGGATGGACGATTTGATTCCCAGTGATGTTAGATAAAGCGCTCCCATGGAATGATGGGATAAATAATGTGAATATATGTTATCAACAGGAAAGTGGCAATCAATAATGGACAATCCAGAGAAACAGGCAACAAGGTGTACAGAACAAAGACAACAAAACAAAATACACAACTCAGAAAACTAAGAAATATGAGCACCCTGGACCCCAACAAAAAATCGTGGGTGTACCCACGTGCTCATCATATCCAGAAATGATGGGTACTTTGCTCATTTGCATATCTAAGATGGCGACGCAGGGATGTCAGCAATTTTCATATGATCTATATAGAAGATATTTTTTATAACTGCAGGGATGTTAATTGACGGAATTGAAAATGGGACTTTGAATTATGCCAAATCAAATGAGATAAAAATGAATGATAACCGTGAAATATTCGAGGTTCCTGGAGTGTATGAAAATCCGAGGCGGCAAACCCTTAAACTGGCCTTAACAGTCTATGTAAAACGTCTGAAATACATGAAATTGGTGGAGTTCGACACCTAATTTACCAACGAATAATATTGTGTGGTCAACTTGCCGGAATTAATTTGGATTCTTGAACCCTGGATAAATTACTATTCACAAATCTTATATTTCTAGCTTCTAAACTCGAGGTTCCCACATTTTTGCAAGCACACAAGTTCAAAAAATGGCTAAATTTGAAAGAAAACAACAAAACTATTTGTATTTTAGCAGGCGAAAAACATGGTGGAAGTCAACAATAACATGTTAATTATTGAGCCGTTGACGGAAGCAATAAATTTCTGTGTTATAAGCAATTATTTCAGAAATCTGAGGATCAAAATCTAATTTAAATATGATGAATATTTATGAGGAAAGTACCATAAATTTCTGGATATGTGAACGGTAAGCAGTTCTTGTTTCTACCATATCCGCCGTGTCACATTTGTACACATAGAGCCAAATCCGGCAAAAGTCTTGTCGGTAAGAATAAAGGGGAATCTACATTTCATATTGCTGGTTTATTTTACAGTTGACACCAGCATTTTAGAAGAATCAACAGAAGCTTCAGGTGAATTTTGTAATAGACGTGTATGATATAAAATAATTATTTCCTTTTCTGTTGTTGTACTATTAGTCCCCGAGGGTACCTTTCACCCGCCAGTCAAGGGTGTGACCAGCAATAACGTGGTTTATATCAGATCAGTGATAATAAAGTCAGAAAACAATATACACCACACTATCAGAACAGTTGCAAAGTCCAATCAGAAAATCATAGAAACTGAGACAAAATGCATAATGGTCACTCACATGGCTTGGTACAGGAACTTCCATAAATATTGAACCGCATTGGTGGTGTAATGGGTAGCGTGCTAGTCTTGAGTACGGAGGATCGTGGGTTCAAGCCCCAAATGTGTCTAACCAAAGACTATAAAATTGGTATATGAATATGTGACTTCTTTGCAGAGCCCACAGCATTAAGGAGAAAGAGCAAAGACTTGTTGCCTCGGAATCTTGATTATGTGTCTATCCGCAGACTGTTTAATTCAGTGAACTAGTACAAAGCGGACGTCGTCGTCATCTCATTGAAAATAACTTGTTCTTGCCATGATATAGCTGAAAATTGGCACTAAACAACAAACACTCCCTCCATAAAAAAGTGTAGGTGTTAAACTAAGTTGATGCATCCAAATCTCCCAATCTTTAGGAAACGATGCAAACATGCTTGGGAAAAAATATTTTAACGAGGTCTTCAAATTAAATTTTTCTATTCATCGACAAAAGAAAACATTATGAATGAAGTGTATAAGTATATTAAAGAAATAACGGTAGTGTATATGGATAGTTGATGGTCGCAAATGCAGTTTTACTTGGCGACGAGTAGCGGAACTAATAAAATGGATATTTCCAAACGCTAAACCCTCAATATTGGCGCCGGTAAACTCTTCAAATACAATACTATAATTTCTATCCTAATGCAATACAAAATATGTGTCAATTAAGCTGAATAAGGGTTCTAATAATTGCAAAAACTGAAATGCCGCGAAATATTGTCAATGACGTTGGCACATACAAAAAAGTAACCATCAATGGTGACCTCATTTGAAAAAAAATCAGCGTAGAACGCAGACACTATGCGTCATTGTGCAACATGCACCCTTCAATTTCTGATACAATCTAAGAAATTATTTTAAAGGTTGGCCATGTCTTTATTTTTTATCACATTGCAATAGAAAAAAATGTAAATGACATGTCGTATTTCAAGAATTCACTATGGCGATGCATACCTACTTGAACCCTTCATTATGACATGTTAATTGTGTATTTGACGACAATTTTAATTTTTATTTTCAATCAAAGCATAAATTTTATCAACTAATTTAGTAAACATGTAGTTGATATCTATGTTTTTACGGTTCACGCTATGGGCAATGACATCATTTTTTTATTTTAGAAATGTCAAGTAAAATGGTGTCGTTCATGCTCGTTGTGTCAAAGATGAATTGAATTCAAAGTTACTTTTTTAAATAACCAATAAATGTGTATTGTATTGTTTACAGTTCATAGTATGGGGAATGACACAAGCGTGTCAACGGTAGTTTCAGGTGAGTATTTAAAGAATAAACACGCATGGCATAACATTTCCTTATACGTATACATTATTAAGTCTTTACTGCTAGTCAATTTTCTCGTATTAATCATATTATAGAGTGAGAAGATGTATGGCGTTTAACGGCACTTTCAACAATATTTCAGCTATATCGTGGAGGTTAGTTTTATTGGTGGAGGAAACCGGAGTATCCGGAGAAATCCACTGACCTGCACCAAATCACCGACAAACTTTCTCACACAATGTTGTATCGGCTGGGCTGGATTCGAACTCACAACGTTAGTGGTGATGGGAACTAATTGCATAGGTAGTTATAAATCCAACTACCATACGATCACGACCAGGACAGCCCCTAAATAATCATATTATAAATGAAGCCGTTACATTTATAAACTGGTGTAGCCAATAACAAACTAACTATAAAAAACGTTATCACACAATAAACTGGTGTAGCCAATAACAAACTAACTATAAAAAAACGTTATCACACAATAAACTGGTGTAGCCAATAACAAACTAACTTATAAAAAACGTTATCACACAATAAACGCGAGTCATGTTGAATTGACGAATAATTAGCTAAATGCAACATAGTTGATTCTAAGAAGTCATATCAGCTGATATTAATTATTTTATTCCTCTAAAAATATTGATTAAAAACAGAGGCTCATTGCCGAACTATTTTTTTTTTGTATTTTATATGTAAGATAAATAAACACTTAGTCCAATAGTTTACTTTCTAATATTTTGTCTCGCCATATTTATCGTTGTTTTTCCCGTATGAATTACAGTATATGGTTTTATCATTTTTTCAGGGAATATTTTATTGTTAGCCATACTGCCAGCCGTATTCGTGGGTCTTCTTGTTACAGCTGTTTTAATAACATGGTTCTGTCGAAAACGACAAGACAAAGTCAACACACAATTGTGATTCCCCGTACTCCTATTGCAGCAGAACATCATAGGATCACCACGACTCCCATTCCGACAGAACAACATGAAATCACATTTACTCCCATTCCGACAGGACAACATGCCTACTATGATGGGGTTGATTACAGTAAATTTGATCACAGTCCACGTTTGTCATCAGAGACACAGGACGTCGGGGAATATGCAATACCTGACAAATTAAATATGTCATGTTCCGCTGTAGAAGAACATGATGATAACAGTCATTGTTTAGATTCAACCGATTATGACGGATACTTAAATCCCTACCAGGCACTTACAGGTCAAAGGGAAGATAACTCCTCCCATACGTATGAATCAACCAATCAACAGGCAGATTATGCTAACACTGGTATTGATACATCGTGTAATTTGATTGATAAGGATCATGACAACACTTATGAACAACTTGAAGAAGATAGATCAAATGATCACCATGGATACGCACCAATACGCTTAAACAATTGAATAATATAATAGTACATTTTCAACAATTTGAAAAACTTCCAATAGTTTGCAAAAATAGTATCAAGTTTTGTAAAATATCAAAATCCTGATTCTTAAATAATTTATTTTTTCAAATTTAATTCAATTAAATATTTTATTTAAGTATCATCTATCAATAGTATTTGTACAATACCAAATATGATAATAGTACATACACGTAAATATTATTATATATTCAATACAGAATTATAAGATACTATATACAATAAATTACAAATAATTCATCGCTATAATTGCATCAAGTCGCTCATGAACATCGGCTATAGAGTCTGTGTTTGTTTCGATTTATCTTTATTAAGCAATGAATTATGCATTACACATTATTTTTGTAAATTAATAGAATAAAATAATATTTGCAACTTCAAGAGTAGAAATACACGTCTATATTCTATGATATAAAAAGAAATTTGAAGCTGCAAGAGGTGTAACCAGAATCTGTAGATCGAATAACAGACATAATTACACCTTGTATAAGAATGCTGGATTCTGATTGGTTAATAGCCGTGATATTTTGTTTTTACAAATTCATGCATTGTGAATTTACAGAATTTATCCTTCATGTAGGTCTACTTTCATCAGATTGAATTTTTTTATGGTATTTGCCGTTTTTACCCTTCATCGAGACGCTTGTAACAAAATTTGTAAAACATTATCAGTTGTGCGTTTTATGCAACAATCGTATTTGCCGTTTTTACCAATCACCGAGACGTTTGTAACAAAATTTATAAAACGTTATCAGTTGTGCGTTTTATGTAACATCATTCTGTATAATTAAACAGATACATCATGTTAGGGCCTGAAAACGACAAACAAAAGGTATTATTTAATTAGCCAGTGTTCTAAATAATATTCGGTGTAATTAAACAGATATATCATGTTTGGGACTGGTATTTGCGAAAAATACCAGTCTTGAGACTAAATTTCACTCGCCATTCGGCTCGGGAAATTTTTCGTCTCTCGACTGTTTTTTTTTAAGTAAATAACCCTCCCAAACATGATATATCTGTATATATAACTACAAACAGACAAAAAAAATGGAATAAAAGTCAATAAAATACTACACATAAAACTGAAGATTGAGTAACATGAACTCCACTAAACACTGAGGCGAACTCGTGTGCTCCGGAATGGTAGGCAGTTCCGCTCTACTAGCGAGATGTCTTGTATTCATGATTCAATTCCATGATGAAAGAAGGACGGCTTTGTGACTACGACAAACGGTTTTCATGGCCGTCTGTGAGACAGATATTCCGCAGCGGTTAACCAAGTCATAATGGCGACCGTAAATCGTTTGAAGTGATAACTACCATTTAACCACTAGGAATCATGGCTCAATTAATTCCTTGTTAGCAGCAATCTCATATTAAGTAAATCCAGATAAGAACCATACGCTTTAGCCTATCGTTATACTTTAAAGACATACACCATATGTAGATGGAATTTTGATATACAGTCCAACCTGTATTACGAGGTCACCTTTGGGACAAAGAAAACGTGGTCTTTTAAGACAGATGACCTCTTAAAAGAGGTTCAATTCATATGAAATTGTCACGACAAGAAAAGTGATATTTTAATACAGGTGACTGCTTAAAAGAGGTGACTGCATGAGCAGGTTTGACTGTACATTAATGGAAAATCGAAATCATTTCGTTTGTCGATACGTTTCGTTTTAAACCAGTACTCAATGTCAATGTCTATGGTATATGTAAAGGACCGGGCCTCTTAGTGAAATGATGGGCAAGCTTCGTTCTTGTACACGTTAAGAAAGAGGTGTCTTAATCTTGACCTAAACACATACTTCACTTTGAAGTTGTCTTATATATCATAGTATTTCTACAAAAGAGAACCGACGGCCTTTAACCATCATTTAAATGTGCAAGAAGAGTTTGAAGATACCAAAGCTAATCAGAATTCGTAAATCGAAGTAGAACAGACTACACAGTGGCCAAGAGAAAAAAGGACAAACAACGATCTACAATACAAACACATAAAACTAACGATCAAGTAACACGAACCTCACTAAAAACTTGGGGGTAAACGCAGGTACTCCGGAAGGGTAGGCAGTTCCTGCTCCACTATCAGGTTTCGGATGATATAATATCGTAACAATGGTCAACTGTGAACCACATCGACTGTTCTTTGCCATCTCGCATTATATGTGATACGTTTTAGCAAGGTGTTCATATCTTCTTTGTTTATTGATAAAATATCTTATTCCCTCTCTACCAAAATATACGAGCTCAAACGTTTTTTTTGTGCAACCCTATAACCTTTGAAATAAGTAAAATAGAATTTAAAGGAAATCTATTGACAAGTTAAACCAATGGAAATATCTTTAACCAATTATATATATTTCGTATTACATGTATAAATTATTACACTACTTGATGCCGGCAAATATTTATACTGCAATCGGTGGGTTACCAGACGTACTGTAGAGCGAAGGGTAATGTTTATAAAAAAAAATAAAAATAAAAAATAATAATAATAATAACAATAATAAAATAAAAAATATGGACCCAACCCACACTACAACGTAGACATCCATTACATAATTTATGTGTGTATGTATATTTCCAAAGCTTCTTCTTTATATGTTTTGATTACACGAAACTGCAGTATAAACCCATATGCACTGTCGGAAAATATGTAATGTGCGTGTGCTCGCTACGAAACAGGCGAGACCTGTTTCCATAATTTATACAGACTATGTTTTGTGTTATTTATTTTTTT
>MJUT01004946.1:36569-59997 GCA_002080005.1 Gigantidas platifrons
TGACAATCAGACACTGAGTGGGATTATCAGAGAGCATGAGCAAACTATTAAGCAATTTAAAGAAGGAATAGCGGAAAAAATTGCACAATTAGAACAGCAAGAAGTAACTATTATAAAACTTAAGCAGGAGATCAAGGACAATAAATTACTTTTAGAGCAGAAAGCAATACAAGTGAGAGCCAAAGAAAGTCAGACAAATGAACTAAATACCATGATTGTGCAACTTCGAGGAAATGTAGAGGTTAGTGAAAAACAGTTACATTTCCACTTATCAAAATTTAAAAATATCCAGATTGAAAGAGACGATCTGAAAGCCGAAAACGACAGAATTAAAACTGAAATTAAGAAATTTATTCAATTAGAAGACAGGTACAGAATTAGAGGAAACGTTATAGAAGACAAGAAGATAGAAATCGAAAAAATTAACAAGGAACTGAAACAAAAGAAAATAGAATTAAATTCACTTCAGAAAGAAATGGGTGATGTTACTAGGCAACTGAAAAATGAACTGTCGTTAGAATCTGTTAAAGTGCAAAACGGTCAAACGAGAATTAATGATCTTGAACACACAGTTACACAGCTGCAGAATAAACTAGAAGACGTGAAACGTGTTAAGGAGGAACTTGAAAACAGACACTTACTTGTTACACAGGAGAAGACTGATTTGGAGCGTCGCATGGAAGAACTAGTTAACAAATACGAACACTTGTCTACAATAAATGGTAAGATTTTATAACATGTTGTATAAATTTTATAATCTATTCGATCTCATTTTTAAAAATGGAGGAAACATAACATCTCTAATGTAATTATTATGAAAACTAAGATCCTCCTTCCTCAGGCAAAGATGACCTTAGCCGATTTTGAATATCTTGTTTAGGCCCTTTGGTTTTCTTGCTCCCACGATTTTAAATTATTGACATGATAATTATCAATGGCAATATTAAAAATATTCAGTAAAGAATTTATTATTTTGTTAATTTACATATTGGCGAAAGTTTGGTCACGGCCGTAGAAATTTGAATATTTCGTAAAATCATTAAAACTCCCGACATGGAGCAAAAATATTCATAAAAAGTAAACTCATGGCATGGAGTGTAAAGTCTAGAAAAACTCCTGGCTTGGAGTGCAAGGTTCAAATCAACTCCTGTCATGGAGTGCAAAGTTCGTTCAAATAAACTCCTGGCATGGAGTGCAAAATGTTCATCAAGCATTCAATCATATCATATAAAAGCACTAACTCCTGGCATGGAGTTCACAGGTGAATTGTTCCACCCAACGAAAATTTAAATTGAATTAACGTCTTTCGAAAACTTTGAAAACGAATTATTTACAATATTAATAAAAAAAAAAAAAAAACTTTAACACACTTGAATTGACCCTGTGTACAGAGGTCAACTCGATTGTACAGTTTGTACGGAAACATCACATCTCATGGAAACAGCTACAATACAATGACTTGTTTTCGCTGGCTAGGAAAGCACTACAGTTCCATGTCTGATCATCTACAGCCGTGCCGACATTTGTTTATATGTAATCCGAACTACCATATTGGAGCTGAAAAATAGAAACACAACAGCAGTATCTTGTTTAAATTATATACAGGGAATGGGTGGGAATGGTTTTTAACAAAAATTTAAGTCAGAAATTTATGATGACCTCACCTCATGAAGGTTTAAAGGGAAAGGGCTGGGATATTTCCGGTGAAGACTTTTGTACTTCAACAGGGGAATAACTCTATATTTGTAGGATGCCTTGGTTTCAAACTATACGGTTTTTGTTCAATGAAGGATAACTCTAGCAACAAAAATAAAATTACTGCAATAATTCCATCTATTCTGTAGGCGAATATATGTGATTATTGACATGATGATTATCAATATTAAAAATATTCAGTAAAGAATTTAAATTTTTATTTTGTTAATTTACATATAGGCGAAAGTTTGGTCACGGCCGTAGAAATTTGAACATTTCGTAAAATCATTAAAGCTCCCGGCATGGAGCAAAAAATTTTCATAAAAAGTAAACTCCTGGCATGGAGTGTAAAGTCTAGAAAAACTCCTGGCATGGAGTGCAAGGTTCAAATAAACTCCTGGCATGGAGCGCAAAGTTCGTTCAAATAAACTCCTGGCATGGAGTGCAAAATGTTCATCAAGCATTCAATCATATCATATAAAAGCACAAACTCCTGGCATGGAGTTCAAAAGTGAATTGTTCCATCCAACGAAAATTAAAATTGAATTAACGTCTTTCGAAAACTTTAAAAACGAATTATTTACAATATTTATTAAAAAAAAATTAAAAAAAAACTTTAACACACTTGAATTGACCCTGGGTACAGAGGTCAACTAGATTGTACATTGCTGTTGGTGCCGCGCTGTGCCAGAGGGAGTCTCATGTCAAGACTGTTAACATGATACGACCATCGCCACTATGTGGGGGAGCGGGACCAACGTTATTCGGCCGGACCAAACTACAAATTTTAAAATGAAACTAGACTATGGATATACAACTGCACCGTGTAATACAATATTTTCCAAAGCAAGTTGAAGAGAATTTAGGAAACATTCATTCCCTACATTTGACAAATGAATGCCGTCAGCTGACCATAATTCTATATTTTCTAGATAGATATTGGGGTATTTTATATAGGCACCACCCATGCCAATAGTCCTTGTTGCCGCATAACTATTTAACCTTTTGCGAGCCTTTTCCATAGCCTCATTATTTTCTGAGTGACGCCAATTTGTCCGTGGCAGAAGTTGGGACAATATCAATTTTGTATTAGGATAATTCCTTTTGGTATATCTTAATTGAGCCCTAAGAAAATATCTTAAATCTCCTATCTTGTATGTCCCTAAGTCATTACCGGCAACATGTAAGACAATAACGTCGGGGGTATCTTTAAGACTTGACAGGATTCTAAGTTTAGATTTAAAATAGTTCAGTCTCAGACCACTGTAACCTTGCCACCATAAATTTATACCATGCCTTTCAAGGGTTAAATTTGTGCCACCAGCTCGATTCCTAATCCTTGCGTGTAGCCATGCTCGTTTAATGATTGAAGACCCCAAAATCCAAACCGAAGTATTTCCTGAAATATTTGATAAAATTTAAACAGGGGTAGGAGGAAGCCGAATATAGGACTTAAAGACAGCAGACCTCCACCGGCCCCTGCTTTGTATTTCTTCGTCTGAATTCCTTGCCAAAGACAAGGCGGTCGGACCCCCTATTCTAAAGGAGTGTGCTTTGTATTGACCGCCTTCTATTCTGAAAATTTCAGAGATTTTTAAAGCAAGGCAGAGAACTGCTGCCTTGTTAATGTTAATATAGTCCCGTTATAATGACAAAATAATGGTTTTGTTGCGGTTGATTTCGGCCTGATGGCTAAATACTCAGATACATTTAGAAAAGGACATATTGTACTTCCGGTTATTTTTGGAATTTCTATCGACACACCCTTTCCAGTTTAGTCAGTTTTAGAGAACCTTAAATGAATCACTAACTTATCAAGGGTGAGCTTGACATCATCTACAGCTAAAATTTGACCTGCATTATTTCTTTTTGAAAGAGCTATTTCTCCGATCCTTAACAACCCCTAAAATGAAAGGGTAAATGCAGCTTTAAACATTTTGTCTTCATACTTATTATAGCAAATACCTGGCAAAACTGATACTAACTTATTTAAAATAAATGTTGTGATAGGCAAACGAGTACCTGCTTTATTTTTTAATCTAGTCAACCCTTCCAAAACTTTGCGCACTACAAAAAGTTTGTGTTACGTCGGGATAGCCCGAAACTTTGCATTTGTACCCTATGGCTGAAGTATACAATTGAGCTGTTCTAAATGACAAGTCTTGCAACTACAAATATCCTATGAAATGTGTAATATTATCGGTAGATGGGGGCCATTTATTTCCTAGTCCTTGAACGCTAAAAAATTTCTCGTAAGATGCTAAGCCAGTCCTATAACTGTTCAATGTGTTCAGTGCCATAGACCCCTCTATAAGTCTGTCAGCTTCATGTTGCAAATCCATGTCTGCAAATGGTCCGGGATTTCTCGGTGTTTGCTTGTGCTTGTGGTGCTAACCTTCTGAACCTGTCCCATTGCTGTCGAGAGATTGCATCAGCAATTTCATTATTTTTACTCTCAATGTGTCGTGCCCGAAATATTATGTTGTTTTGCAATGTATATAATATAAACGGGCGCATCAGTGCCATGACACGCTTAGATTTGGAAGTTTGCGTATTTACAATATCAACCAAAGCTCAATTGTCGATGTAAAATTTAACTTTCTTATTTTGAAGACGACTGCCCCAAATTGCCATGGATAGTACAATAGGTACAAATTCAAGGAAAGTAATATCCTTTAAAATGCCTAAGTCGACCCAGTTATGTGGCCACTGAAAAAACACACACTCTTTTGAGAAAAATCCCCGCACCCCCATAGTCTCTGAACCCGCACTGTCTGTATAAAGCTGTAATGTCTCATTATCTGACCATTCAGATTCGGGGAAATAAGCTTTCCCATTAAAAGATTATAAAAAGGAAAGCCAGACTTTCATGTCCTCTAACTTCAGAGTTTAGCTTAATAAAATGATGAGGCTTCTTTGCCTTGACTGTCAGATCATAAAAACGTCTGTTAAACGCTCGGGCACTACGTACGGCCTTATTAAAAAAAATCTAAGAACCAACAAGGGACTGCAAATCCTTAAAGTAATTTTATTTTCCTTTGAAAACTTTTTTAATTCAGCAACCAATGCATTCATTTTACTTTGAGGAATTCTAACCATCATTTCATCCGTATCGATTTCAAATCCTAGAAAGGTAAGAATATGTACAGGACCAACTAATTTTTCGTCTGCTATAGGAACACCCAATTCATCACAAATTTCTGAAAAAAACAATTCATTAACATTTGGCAATTGTTTGAATTTTCTTCTCCAACAAAAATGAAATCATCCAAATAGTGATCCAAATTCTTTGAGCCTGAATTTTTCTCAACTAGCCAGTGCAAAAAAAGTGGAAAATTGATTAAAAAGTTTGCAGCTAATACTGCAACCCATGGGTAAACATTTGTCTATGTAGTATTCCCCTCAATTTTTATGCCTAATAATTCAAAATCATTCGGATGTACCCTCAAAACGCGAAACGCACTTTTGATGTCAATGACCCCATGTTCAGCCTTTTTTCCAAGTTTGCTGATCATTTCAACGAATTGTCAAAAGAAGTGTAACGCACTGCACAAAGATCAGGGTAAATTAAATCCTTAACCTCCCTTCCTTCAGGATAAGACAGATGTGTAATCATCCTTCAAGATTTCCCGTCTGATTTGGGTACATTAACGACGGGTGAAATTTGTAAAGTATCAATTGGTAAAGTTTTGAATGGACCTACAATTCTACCTAAATCTATTTCTTTTTGTAATTTGGCTTTAAGTTCATCTTTATGTTGAGAGGCTGAAACGGGAGCTTTGTGAACGGGCGCACTACGTTTGAGCGCATTTTCAATTTTAGGTGTGATACGTTTGAGCGCAAATCTTTCCTACGCTTGAGCGCATTTTACCTGTGGTTTACCTGGAGAATTTAATATCTAAAAATGTGAAAAATAAAAATAAAAATATATACACTTTATTATAAAAGATTACGGCACTAAAAAACTCATCATAAAAACATCATAGTCTTTGTTTAAATGTTTTATGAAATAGATTTAAGAATGTTTAAAAATGTCTATTAAAGTAGCACTAAAATCTTAGAAATCGGTTCTGGCGGAAAATTTCAACCCCAAACATAAGTAACTCTAGAAATTTATTCTGTCTCTAACCTACGGTATTGTTCTAAGGAAAACGCAAGTTTTGTTTTCTCGGTGCGCCTGACTGTAGCGGGGTTATCAAGACCTCTCTATTTGTTTCCGATATGAAAAACTCCATTTTTTTGTCATACACATACAAGTGTGGACACAGAAATGTGCTGTCCAAAAGGCAAGTGTGGATGTCAATATTTCATATTATTTAACTTTAAAAAAAAACACAGGGGTCCTGGATTTTTTTTAATAAAAAACTAATCCTGGATTATTATTTTTGCTTAAAGTCCACTGATATTTGTTCAATTTTTAACGCTGATTTAAGCTTTAGTCGCAACAAATTTATATTTTTCTCTTTAAACTGTCGAAACATAACATTTATTTAACTGTAAAATTCACCCCCTTTTTTCTCCTTTTTTCTTGTTTAAATCAATGATCAACAATATTCCAGAATCAAACAAATGAATAAATATAACATAGCATCTTTCCTTTACATTGTCAAGGTTCTATATTTATAAACTATTGACCTGAGTAACCTTGCTAAACCATGCGGATTCAGTGTGTTTTAAATCGGTCATCCAATCAGGACGCTCATTATTGTCCAAGATAAAAATAGACTACACATGCTACTCACAGTGACCCGTGACCCAGATTACGTGACCCGTGACCCAGATTAGCAGGTATCATGAATCTTTTCTGTATATGGTATATAACAAGTATCAATCATAAACAGCACTCACAAATGAAAGGAATTAAATAGTGAACACAACCATCATACCGTGAAAACCCGTGTGTAAACTAAATCTTTAAATTATTTTTTTCATTATCAAAATCATTTTTAATAATTTTTTAAAGATCATTTTTATAATAATTTCTTAAAAAAGTTTTATAATTTTATTTTTTTTTCTCAGGTAAATAGCTAAGGTAAAATGCGCTCAATCGTGGATTTTTTGCGCTCAAACGTAGGATATTTTGCGCTCAAATGTAGGACCAATGCGCTCAAACGTCATGCGACGGCTGAAACAAGGTTTGAGCTTTCTCTGTGAAAACGTGGACCTGTATAGTGCAATCTAAAACCGTTCAAAATTCCTTTAGTTAATTCAGAAACTGTATCTTTACATGGATATTTTTTCAAATTTTCAAGTACCATATCAGTTTTTATTGGGGAATTCCCTATTGCCCAAATATCTTGGGTATCCCTGTCCCTGGCTTTGAAATCGAAAACCGTGACCTTGTGCTCTTGGTCTGAAACTACCGCGTAATCCTGGACTATTGAAACCGGTTGGGGCTCTTGCACGAAAGGGGGCACGAACAGGGGGAAGAAAGGAATGATTTTCTACATTCTCATATGTATTTCTATTCGGACATGCATAATAAGGGTGATGTCCAGAACAACTGAAACACACATGTTTGTAATTACAGGGGACTCGGTCGCACATTCCCATTTTGTTGAAGTTGTAACATTTATTAACCGATGTTTTCGATTTATCATTTTTATAGGAATCGGGCAACGAATTCCTAGCATTCCCCATATAAAGTAGCCACAGTTCCTGGTCGACTATTTCCCATGATTTTACTGGATCAATACCCATTTTCAACCTAAACTGTTTCATAAGTTTTCCATCCATCCCAAACCATTTATTCTCGAGGCACCTAGCCTAAACAATATGCATATATTTTAACAATGCTTGGTATTTTTCAGGGTGAGCAGATGTATATATGCTTATGTATACAATAAATGCATCAGTACATTTTTCAATTGTATGTATTGTTTGCTCGGTTTTTTCTTTTGTTGAAAGGACTCCGTTAATCAACACAACTTGCTTATCATTGTTTTCTGAATTTGTGTTCTCGGATAAAATTGCTAAATCAATGTATTGACCAATTACAATTTTGGTTCTATTTGTTTGTGAGACATGAGACACGAGAAAAGAATGCACACTTTGTACAATATGTACATCGTTGGTCTCAAACCTTAACTGATCGTAACTAGGATTTATACCTGAACTTGTACTTGGCTCTGTAAATGTAACACTAGGAGCCATGGGGATCTCAGCTTGCTGTCTGGTATAAAGAATAGAAACCGGTTGACTTGGAGTTGGCCCATTTGCTGCTTGCTCTGGGGGAGTCTGCGACTGTGCACGTGTTTTTGGAGTACTACTACTAGTGTTCTGGTTTGATTCCCGGACCCGCTTCTGTTGGTCATCTGCACCCCTCGCGTATGAGCTGTTGGTTTTTCTCTTGCTTCGTCTCATCTTTGTCTTTATTCTGCTTACTCCGACATACAATAAACATAAATAGAAACACTAAATTAATTTGGCTTCAAATATTGACATATTAACATGATGTCTCTCCATCAGTAGCCCTTCACGGTGCGAAACACGCACGGTTCTTCGAAAAGAAGAGATTAGAAATGCGATTTACTAACTATATTCCCGGGGTAACTCTTTCAAAGTTTGAAAATAAAAATGCACCAACCCGTACTTTGATTTTAACCTTTCGTCACAAGCACTTGTTTCCTGGTATTTGACTTTCCATGATAAAATTTTCATTAAAATAAAAAATTAGGGTGAAATATTAACATATTAAAATATATTTTGATAATTAAAAAATGAAAATAAATAATAATCTCGTCACAAGCACATGATTCCTGGTATTTGACTTTCCATGATAAAATTTTCATTAAAATAAAAAATTAGGTTGAAATATTAACATATTAAAATATATTTCGATAATTGAAAAATGAAAATAAATAATAATCTAGCAAACGTTGATCAAAAACGTCTTCATCAAGCTGAATGTCGAGACGACATGCCAAAATATTTGAAAAATTCCAAGTTTAATCCGTGATAATCCAAGCATTTCTTCATAGAAAACTGTTTTAGAAATACTAAAATAACATTTATTATTCCTATTTTTATTAAAAAAAAATTAAGTTTTCACGGCTTCTAAAGTCAGAAATTTATGATGACCTCACCTCATGAAGGTTTAAAGGGAAAGGGCTGGGATATTTCCGGTGAAGACTTTTGTACTTGAAAAGGGGAATAACTCTCTGTTTGTAGGATGCCTTAGTTTCAAACTATACGGTTTTTGTTCAATGAAGGATAACTCTAGCAACAAAAATAAAATTACTGCAATAATCCATCTATTCTGTAGGCGAATATATGTGATTATTTGGCTTACCAATCTTTTGACCTTGAGCGTACACATAAATATTATTCCAGAAACGCGCACTGAATTAGATATCTACGATATTATACAATTACTGTCTTTTGATGTGGTAAATATGTTGATTTATTGACTTTTGAAAAAAATGATATTCACTGAGCCCGAAAGGGCGAAGTGAATATCATTTTTTTTCAAAAGTCAAAAGACAGTAATTGTTTTATTCTATAATTTGAGGAAATCGTGGTTTTCTGAAATAAAAAAAAGTTACATGTCGACTGTCCTGACGTAGTGCTACATTATTGTTTACATCACGACCATGTTATTATCTGAATCTTTATCATTTAATATATTTTTTAATGTTCCGTCGGATAAAGTGGCAAATCTTACTTTTTTTCATTGGTTGATTAAAATAAAACATTCCTAAAAAAAATCCATGTTCCAAAAATAGTAACACGTGAGATTTACCGCGGTGAATATTACATCTGAGGAGGTGAATACGTCTTTTTATGTTAAAAAATGATTTAGGTAGATATCTATACTAAAGAATTTACTAATATAGAATAATATTACTTATTCGCCACATTTTTTTTTATTTTAATTGCATATTAAATTTACACATCGTCTTATTTTTACTTTTCTTTTAGTTGTGTTGAAATTCTTAAATGAGGTTTTTATTTGCATTTTTTCAAAAATGCAAGGATAATTATTTCATTTATCTTTATAATCATTGTTTTTTCTTTCTATATTTTTTTTACTTCTTAAATACAGTAATTTTCCATTTAAACATTTGTAAACTTTATCAACATAACAACTGGCAGAACAATGGAAAAATCCTAGAAACATGCATAGTCACAGGTATACAGCCACTGTAAGGATAATTATACATATTTTCGCTTTACTCCCAACAGACAATTTCAATATATCATTGATATAGGTTTTTAAAATTATTCGTTATGACGAATTGATCAACTATGCATGAATTAAGTACAAATGAAAATGACAAGAAAAAAATTATGTTGACTTTATTTGTCTAAATCCACTTCTGTTGTTAGTATTGTGTATGTTGGCTGTTATTGTGTCACATGGAATGTATCAACGTCTTCAGTATATAGATTAATATACAGTGGAACCTGTGTAATCCGACACCCTTCGGGACCAGAAAAAAATGTTGGATTAGACAGTATGACGGAGTACTCAAGTTTTATGATCAACGTGTCATTCCTACATTCCAAAAAAAATGTAGTTAAATTGTAATCTCGTGGATTCTCATAATGAGTTTACTTTTGTAACTAACATTCAATTAGTCAATTTGTTTCAGCTACCTTAGTTCAAGAGAATGAATCTTTGAAACAGGAAAAAGAGAAAATTGCAGCCAGAGCACTTAAGAAATGCAAGTACAAAATGTATAACTTTTCACAGATAACAACCAAAACTTATCAGATAAATAACTTTTTATTCTATATTTTAATCTGGGGCCTGTTTAACGAAGATGTCTTAGGACTAAGACATATCTTAGGATGGTCTTAGGACATGTCTTTGTCTTAAGTCTGTTTATTGACTGCCTCTTAAGTTAAGATATGTCCTAACTTTTATCCTAACTTTAGGACAATGAATTAGGTGACTTAGGACCATCTTAAGGTAACAACTATACATTTTGTATTTCAATAAATATAAAAAAAGATAATAATAATTAAATACACACAATAAAATAAATTATTATTAATTCACATAATAAAAAACACCATCGATACGTTTTCGGCTCATTTTGGATGTATGCAACATTCAAAATACGACTCTATTTATATAAGGTGAAAGTCTATCATATAAAGGAACACGATTTGCACGACTTTACTCACTGTCTTCATCTGTATAGGGTGTACTACCCGTAAATAACTCGTTTGACAGCTTAATAATGTCAATATAGACCGACAATTTCGATATGCCTATTGTACAGAAGAGACATTTTAACTCTAAAACTTGTGATTAACTCCAAATCGTCTTTTAATTTAAATTTCTTTCTGATTTTAAATTTATTGAAAGCTCATAATTAATATAAAATTATCTTTTAATTATTGGGCTAATTACCTCCACTCCATATGGATATTTTAATAAATGAATATCTTAGGATGGTCTTAAGACAGCTTCGTTGTGCTGTCTCAGACATGTCCTAAGATGGTCCTAAGATATGTCTTAGGATAGTTTCGCTAAACAGGCCCCAGGGCTATTTGTTTAATACATCTAACAAGAAGTGATATGAGTACAAGTGAACACCAACAAAAAGCCATTCAAAACTCAGATAAAAATCAAAGTTTAAGAGACAATCCTTAACTTCTAACGGACAATGACTACATCTGTAAATTGTCACTCACAAATGTTACTAAATACGACTAAAATAATCTTATAAAGCACTACGAAAATCAAAAACACACATTTGAATAATAAAACTAAAACTCGTCTGAGTTGTAATTCTTTTTGGGTCATGTTGAGAAATATGGTCTACAAATTCAAATTGTGTTTTCAAAGAATTGTCAACGGCAAAATTTAAGATCTGTATGTTGTACCAAGGTATAAGCCCCGCCCATTTGCATATGGATTCAACAAAGTTTCAATGGCTGTTTAATTGGTTTAATAGGGTTGATATCAACACCAGAATAGCCCCTGCTTTTCTACAAACGCATATTTTAAGGTGAATAAGTTACAAAAACATCAAAGAAAAATGTCATGTATTAAATGAATACACATTTCAATGTTTTTGTAATTGAACTAAGAAATGGAAATCATTTAAATACAGAAATTCAAAATCAGAACCTTAGAGGGGATTGGCATTGATTACTTAGGAAGATTACATCCAACTACCCCCATGATCATGGCCATGATGAACACTTTGAAGTAAATATAATATATGGGGATTGGCACCGATTGCTTAAGAAGATTACATCCAACCACTCCCACCATCATGACCATGATGAACACTTTGAAGTAAATATAATATTTATTTCCCTTGTAGGTATCAGTTTTCACTGTGTTTTAAAGCAGCCACAATCAGATCAAGCTGTTGGCGGCATTGTATCACTACTTCAACAACAGTTCGGCAGTGTGGATTTGGAAATCATAGAAGAAGCTAAACGAGACAAAAATGTACCGTTATTGGTCGTGTTGTATAATCTCTCTAGGTTAACAGATGATGCGAAAGGAGCTCTAAGAGATATTGAAGGTTGGCCGATTTTATCATATAATTGCTCTACATCTGCATGTTAAAATATAAACAAGCAAAACTCTACCAATGAAAAACAACAACAATACAAGACCAAGCAAACCCGGAAGTAATAGCAGATGCTCCAGATGGGTTAGCATTTCCTGTTGAATCAATGGTGCATGTTGAAAAAAATATAATCACAGTAAATAAAGGTTTGAAGATACCAAAGGGTTAATCAGACACCAAACGAACCCAGAAAATTAGTGAGGGCTGGTTGGGAGCGAAATATTTAAACCAAAAGATATTATTTCAATTTTCCTATTGTGAACTTTACATTTATATGTAGCACCATTCCAGTAGATCATGCATGTGGAATATATATCAAACAGTTGATACAGTTTTCCAGAACTCGTGAGTCCTATTGAAGTGTACATCTGGTTCCAAATATGGTTTTGTGGTGTCAGACATTTTGTTATTTGATTTATCTCAAGGTTCATTATGTCAATAATATAGATGAGATTCAGTATCGTCATCAGACCTTCAGAAACAGGGAAGAGTTGAAACTATTTTGCATTTTGTATTTTTTTTTTTTTTTGCATTCCCAAACCGGATTATCCAAAAGTGGACACATATCAATTTCTTGTTGAAATCGAGTACCTCTATTTATTTATTTGACCCAATTGGTTCACTGATAAGAATTTATACTGAAATAAAATGCAAACAATACAACGCTGTCGGAACAATTCAGAAACAGATGTATAATAAGAATTCACTTTAACAGTATTTTAACTACAAAGTAACGTTTTCAATGGAGTTGCATTTAATTGAGTTGTTGACATTTATGGAAAAAGAGAGTAGCCCGTTTTATTTTTTCCTTTATTACCACATTTGGGTGTGGTTTTTTTTTTCAGATAAAATGTCATACTAACTTCCTTAAGGGTCAAGCTAACACATAATGTACTTGCATATGTGCTGCTGCCCAGTTATTTTCTGTTATTTTGTTTTCAGCTTCGTCAGACGTTGCTTTAGTAGTTCTACATTCTAAAGAAGTACTGAAGCCCAGTGATCAGATCCTTACACTGAGTAACGTGGACTTCAGAAAGTTGGGCATTATAGTAGATATGGGATTCATCTCTGCCAAGGGGATTATATCTAACGATCTAACTTCTAATGGTGTAAAACAATTAGTGGGTTTTATCAACAAGTTCTAGAATATAGGAAGCAGTTTATACATGTACCTGATATAAGAGTATATTAAATCTTTACAATAAAGTTTTGATTTATTTTCTCCAATTGTTATACCAATACAAACAGAGATTTAATTGGTTCCATGTATGTTTGTAGTTGCCGAATTATTTTGTCCTTGTCCTTGTTATAGAAATGGGACCTCATGGTGAATACCATTAATATCAATAAAATTCCCGGAGCACCTGATAACATTATCAGTTTAAAATTGGTGTTGGGTTATGTATGGTAAATGTGTTTTGTTAGGTAATGTAACAGTCATCACAAATTCTACCTACAATTTATAGTCTGTTCATGATTGTTGGTGGCATGTGACATGAACTGGCACAGTCTTGAAGACAGGCGTACTGATGCTCGACTGATCATTAGGGTGGGTGCGTGCGCGGGCGGGCGGGTGCGTGCGTGCGTCATTTCTTACGATCTATCACTCACTACACTTATGACCGTGATCATATTATATATGGATGTAGTCAGAAGGTACCACGACGTGATCAAAAGACATAATTCTACAAAACGATGAAACTGTTGTAAAAACGAAAAAGACATTGACAAACACAAATTATAAATACTGAACACAGATAACAGGAACTCAACTCAAAAACCGGGCATGAACACGTGTGACCCGGAAGAGTAAACAGTTCCTGGTGTGTCACATATAGTCAAAGTATAGTATATATTATAGTCGCTCTGGAGTACGAGTGTTGAGGTAATTGTATGACAAGGGAATCTTTAGTCAACTGTGATGGCGTCCATATAATTGTCTGAGACCATACTTCATCCTCGCAATCAAAAATCCTTGTTGTGAGTAGCTTGTTGTTCAGCAATGTCCCTTCATCTAGAAAATCTAAATATAAAACACAGGTTCTAGAGTATCATATCATCTCTTTACATAACCATTCCTACTCTAAACAGCCTAGCTTTGTTCATATGAATAAATGGCCAACGTAGATACAAATATCTTATTTTAGGAAGACACAAATCTTATTTGGAAAAAACAATCACTGATTCTCACAAAAGGTTCCATGAAAGTGATGTCATCAAAATGTTTAGCTTTTGATTGACAGCATATCATATTTGTAATGTTTGTTTGACGTGTTTTGCTACACACAGTCGGCATTCCTATTGAGTAACTATTGCCCTCCTCTTCTCGCCGACTTGTTCCATTATTCGTATGAAGCAGGCGAAATTAAGATATCCATGTCTTTTAATTTCACGTTCCGCTAATATAGATATCCTTTCATTGAATAGCTCAAAGTTTGGTGGTTATGTTGATCGCATCTACATGTACACCATTTTGATTTTCAAAAAATATTGCAATTCCTTATAATTGCCAAGATTGAATAACAACTTATCCCTTATATATCTCCCAGTGAACTTACACGATGCAACATATATCAGCAGATTCGCTTGATACGTAAATATGTATCTTGAAATGACACAAAGTGGCAAATCAGTTCTAGATTTGGTTCAACTCACTCTTGTATAGACAGCCTTAGCCTAGATTGACCTTCCTGTTTATGACCTTTGGTTTTCTTGCTCCAGAAGAAATACAAACAATTTTTGACTTAGAGCGTACCTGATCAAAGTTATTTCAGAAACGCGTCGTGCGTAAGAAAAAAAACGTAGATATCAAATTTAATGCCCACGACGCGTTTCTGGAATAACCATTTCCATGTACGGTCAAAATCGAAAGTTTAGAAAGCCAAATAATTTAAAGTTTTGTGAGCTATAAAACCAAAGGGCTTAAACAGGATAGCCAAAATCTGCTAAAGTCATCTATTCCTGATCTGGAGGAGAACCTTAGTTATATACCATATACAGAAAAGATTCCTGATACGTGCTAATCTGGGTCACGGGTCATTGTGAGTAGCATGTGTAGTCACGTGAACAGATACGGTGTTGAAAAAACTGTTGGTACTCATAAAATATTGATAAATGCAATACAAGTTTATGTTTGTCTTCAAGAAATATGATAGACAAAACAATGTGTGAAGTTTTATGACGAAATATCTCCGATTTCTATTCTATATATAAATTTACGAATTGAATTTTTAGAAATACTCACAGCTAATTTTAGCGATGTATTTTTATCTTGGACAATAATGAGCGTCCTGATTGGATGACCGATTTAAAACACACTGAATCCGCATGGTTTAGCAAGGTTACTCGGGTCAATAGTTTATAAATATAGAATCTTGACAATGTAAAGGAAAGATGCTATGTTATATTTATTCATTTGTTTGATTCTGGAATATTGTTGATCATTGATTTAAACAAGGGAAAAAAGGGGGTGAATTTTACATTTAAATAAATGTTATGTTTCGACAGTTTAAAGAGAAAAATATAAATTTGTTGCGACTAAATCTTAAATCAAAATCTTAAATCAACGTTAAAAATTGAACAATATCAGTGGTTTTGTAAATGAGATTTATTATAAATAGAAAATCTGAATTTATTATTTATTAATTTATTATTAATAGTACAATTTTATATCCCTTGGGGGGGGGGGGGGGGTGATTGAAATAAAAACACAGGACCGGACTTTAAGCAAAAATAATAATCCAGGATTAGTTTTTTATTTAAAAAAATCCAGGACCCCTGTGTCCATGAATTTTTTTTTTTTAAGTTAAATAATATGAAATATTGACATCTGTGTCCACACTTGTTTTATTAATAATTACATTATTTAGGGTTGTAAATTTCAATAATAAATTTATCTAATGAACCATGTCTGTGCCGAAGCACTGACAACTGTGGTGATATTCTCGTGGACTAATAGTTCACCAGTGATACTAATAAAGATGTTGATATCAAATTTATTGCGCATTGGTTTTCCTGGAATAACCTACATCGGGACGCTCAAAATCGACAGAAAGGAAAGTCGAATAATTTAAAAGTTTGGGAGCTATAAAACCAAAGGGCCTAAACATGACAGCCAAATTAGATATCTACAAAATAACAACTAGTGGCCGTAATAATGTAACTATTTCTATCAGTGGGTTTCAAAGGGAATATCTTATATATATTTTGTATACCTCTAATATTATATAAGAAATGTTGTTATCCTGACATTGTCCTCGGTCAAAGGCTACAAGGAAAGTTTGAAGATACCAAATGGGTAATCAAAAGCCGTAGATCGAAGGACAGACAATACAATGTCAGTAGTATAGGAGATGTACCCCATCTAATCTTTCAAAAGCTCCTTCTATACTACTAATGTCCAAAAAAAACCGACAGATATACAAAACACTACACAGAAAACTAAAGATCGAGCAACAGGAATCCAACTAAAAATCGGGGTTGAAATCATGTGCTCTGGGAGGAACAGTTGTAAGCAGTCACAGCTCAATTAATGGCACCGGTCGTGTTACTCTTGATAAAACCCCGGTGATAAGTCATTAATCAGTACAGAACTGGATTGTAATTACGACAAACGGAACACATCCGTGGTCATTTGTAACACAGATATGATTGTATAATATTTATATTAGAAATATTAAAAATCAACTTGAAAATCAATATATTTATTAATACTTGTATCTTTGATATTGATTATAACTTTGAATGCGCATTACACTACATGTATCATATACTCCACTATAAGTGGTATGGGTAATATTTTTACAAGAATATTAAAAAAAAAAAGTTCTAGTTTATATGTGAACGTTGTTTTAGTACCATTTTGATGTCCCATAAATCCATAATCAATGTTATCGAGTTCTACTTTTATTGTATATTCATTGAAGACTTGATATTGAGTGTTATGTGTTGGTTTTCTGCAATGTGAAAAATAATCTACAGACAGTGTTGTGTTTTGTTGCTGTTGTTTTTTATTTTTATTTTTTTTTTGGGTCAATTTGCTTAAATTTAGCATTTTTTTAACATCGGCATTTCAACATTCCTATATGAAAACATTTGACAGTAAAGGAGGGCCGGGTGAGCCATTTCTGCAAACTGGTCTTTCACGACAAGCGGGTGCATAGTTTAGCTCACGTTAGCCGTACAGAAATCGGATATTGACGGACACGTTACCGATAGTCTAACTATGTTAGAAGGAGACATAAAATTGACAGACCTAAAGGTGCGACAGTGTCCATAAAGACCGCCAAATAATATTGCTCGCAGATCGAAATCGGATGCCATAGGCCATCACGTTTAATAGAGAATTTCGTGTCGCATTAGGAGCGTGGATTTCTTCACATACTGCTAGGAACCGACTTCATGCATGCTAGAACACCAGTCGTATATCCTTCATTAACTGTTCACTATCGCAATTGTCGTCTTCATTTAACAGGCGTCATACCAGCTGAGGTGTACCCGGTATTCGATCTTTCTTTTTACCGATTAATCAAGGTTCTGCTTAAATGTTCATGATGGTCGAAGATGTGTTTGGATACGAATTAACTAACGGTTGAAGAGATGTTGTGTAACTGAACATGACCGATTCGGTGGTGGCTCAGTTATGGTTTGCAATAACATTAGCTATGACTGTTCTTCAGACCTCTGTGTCGTCAGACACGGATCTGTGGCCAGTGTAAGATACAGTGTCGAAATATGTGCCCTTATCGTTAGACCTTGCGCTGGTGCAATATGTGATGACTTCGGGGAACCTGAGTTCAGCCCCGGTTGTTAGTGGATTCGTGTTGCTCGATCTTTAGTTTTCTGTGTAGTGTTTTGTAGATCGTTGTTTTTCCTTTGTCTTTTTTTTCTATCGGACATTGTGTTGTCTGTCCTTCGATTTACGGATTCTGATCACCCATTGGTTAAATGAACCGACATTTATTAGGAAACATAGATCTATGGACTGTTCCCCTATTAAGATTGCTCATTTTCGTCGCGATCCGTTAACAAAAATGGCCGCCATAGGCAATCCTTGTTTCTGGCTGGTCGATTTCTAAAAATCTTCTCTTCTGAAACCTCTTAGCCAAATGAACCGAAACTTGGTAGACGCATCTATGGAAGGTCCTCTATAAAGATTGATAATTTCATCCCGATCCTTAACCAAACATGGCCGTCAATGCCAATTCTTGTTTCTTGTTGGTCGATTTCTAAACATCTTCTCCTCTGAAACCGCTTGACCAATGAACCGACACTTTGTAGGAATCATCTATGGAAGGTTCTCTGTAAATGTTGCTCATTTTGTCATGATGCGTTAACAAACCTGGCCGCCATAGGCAATTATTGTTTCCAATTGGTTGATTACTAAAAATATTCTCCTCTGAAACCGCTTTGCCAAATGAACCGACACTTGGTGGAAAGCATCTATGGAAGGTTATCTATAAAAATTGCTCATTTCATCCCGATCCGTTAACAAACATGGCCACCATGTGAAATTCTTGTTTCTGATTGTTCGATTTCTAAGAAGAGTTTGAAGATACCAAAGGGGCATATTCCATATTCCATAACGGTCAACCAAGTCATGGTGGCGACCGTAAAATTTTCGAAGTGATGACTTCAACTTTACCAAAATCTTCTCTGAAACCACTTGGCCAAATAAAGCAAAATTTTACAGGAAGCATCTATGGAATTATAAGATTGCCTCATTCAGTTCATCCCGATAGGACAAAAAACATGATCGCCATGGGCAATTCTGAAACTAGGAAGCACAATGAATTGTTACTAAGTTCTTAATTTTATGTTGCTTTAAATATATGAAATTTGAAGGGATTTCTGTATTTTATGGTATACAGATAGTCTAGTATTCAGGACACTACAAATTACACATGTACATAGCCGCCTGACATGTCATATATTCTGAATATGTATTACTTTAAATCCAGTTAACCACTTTTGTAATAAAAAAAAACTTGTGAATTACCTCTTGCAAACTTCGATCTGTTTTGAAAGTTTGGTTTTAGTTTAATGTACAAAAGTTTAACTTTTTTCTGTCAATAAAGTTTTCATCGAATAAGAAGAGTTTGAAGATATCAAAGGGGTAGCCAGAATCCGTAAATCGAAAAGGAACAGACAACACAATGTCCGAAAGAAAAGGTACAAAAAGACAAACAACTATCTACAAAACATACACATAAAACTAAAGACCGACTAACACAAACCCCATTAAAATAATTCGAGACATTGGACAGTTAAAATTAGCTTTAAACATTCTTTATATGGTAAACAAATGATATTGATCTGAAATCGGGGAAATTGGGAAGATAATTGATAATTTTACACTACAACACCTTGTAAAATGAATGAAAAACAGTTTTAACGGTCCGCTTATTTAACATCTTTGAATGAAGTGCGTTTAATTATATTAGTTCATATCCCACTGTTAATTGGGATTTAAATCACGTGACCGTCTCTAAGGACGCATATAGACAGGTAGGAAATCGATAATCTAAAGGTGATTGTGTACCTACCTGTTTGTCAACACTGTAATACATCATGACTCTGACCCCGGTCCCAGAGAAGAGCCGGGAACGGTCCATGAGTACAACTGCAGAAACCACAAAGACAGACCTATTTAGACAAGATACCGGAGCAAAGAACACCAAGCACCCGTGGGAGGTGAGTGTCAATAGTAATATACTACGTATATACCCAATCATTCTGTTGGTCTCAACTTTGAATTGAACTTTGTCTTCCAAGAAAAATTATCCGACTTTTATAATAAGAATTCCATTTTTTTTCAGAGTCGGAAAACATTAAGTGAAAACTATGACCCCCCTATAACAGAAAGAGAAACATGGTGGAGAACTTATATAAGGGTAAGTGTGTGTGTGTCTGGTTTTTTATAAATGGGGACGTTGCCAAAGTTGTCAGAAGTGTATAATCCATTGATTTTAAATATATTCATATACTGTTAAATACTAAACATACTATCATATAAACACTTTAATACATTTAATACATTTTTTATTAAATTTTACAGTCATTTTATTCAACAACAATTCTACATTTTATATCAAGCTTTTTTTAAATATTTATATCTATCCTAGTATAATCGAGGTATTTTTTGTCAATTACCTTATCTGGTTCATGTTTTGTTTGTTTGTTTGATGGTGCTTAACGCCACTTTTAACAATATTTCAGTTATATCGTGGCGGTCAGTATTATTGGTGGAGGAAGCCGGAGGGCCCGGAGAAAACCACCGACCTGTCACAATTTGGTTCATGAATATGCTATTTTCTCTTTCCAGGAAACGCCATTACCAGGAGCTTACGAATCCGATACATTTCTTGAACATCTTCAAAAGAAACCAAATACATACAGGTTTAAATCAGATGGGCGTACAATTGACCCCCACCCACATGGTAAAGGAGCCAAGCTACTACCAGGGGCATACAACTTTCCTAGTTTTCTTAAAAGGTTTGTGCAATTGATTGTTGAAAATTCAGAATGCAATAATATTTGGAAACGAATTAATATAAGTTTTTTTAAAACTTGTTTTCGAATCCCTTTAATTATTTGTATTGTATCATATTACAATTTATGTCATTGTATTATATTTATTAATTAATAAAATATGTTTAAACTAATAATATTTGATCTCTTACTTGATATAGTTATATATAAAGGTAGAATAGAAGGGTCACATTCCACTTGATTTCAAGTTAAACATTGCATTATCAACAGCTATAATAAATTGCAATTTAATACATGCTTTGTTCATAATTTCCGAAAACTCCTAAAATGAGACTCATACAAAAGGATTTTGGATTTTATCTCACAGTTGATTTTGAAATGACACCTTTTTATTTATTGCAATTGGCAGAAAAAGTAGGAATTGTTAATAAAACAATCATTTTTAAGAAGTGCAAACATTTTTTTTTAATCTTGTGTATCTTTCAGATTAGAAGAAGCACCAGCAACATACAATTTTAAGGGAGAAAGGAGAGACAAATTTGATGTCCTTAATATGGGAACGAAAGACAAGGTAACATTTTCTTACCTTATATTATTATTATTATAGAATTATGTTATATATAAATAACAACATAAAATGATGGTAAAAAAATATATATTTATTTCATCCCAGTACAAATAAACACACAGTCAGGTTTTCTGACCAATAAAATGTGGTTCAACTAAACTTTAAACTATTGGTTTATGATATTTTATTTGATACTTTATTTGATATTTTTTGTATCACAATTATTTGCGTTTCCCACAGTAAATAAAAACAAACAAAAAATGTAAACGTACAGAGTACACATTATGTAAACGGTGTCCTCTATGAAATGTGCCTTGGAGTAATGCCGCCACGGTTAGTCAAATTACTATCCATGTACATGGTCCCTAATGACTTAAGCCGTGTCACCGTACAAAAAGAACTACTGATAAATCTAGCACCATAAAAAACATTATCTAAATCATCATTAAACGAGTGAAATGACCACATATATACCATGTACCGGATATACAAACTAGAAACATCTGACAGTCACGGGAACACATGAATGAATGCAAGTTTCTGTGTACATTGATAGGAAATGAAATGATTATATTACCGGTATTAACTTATTAGACCGACCAGTAATGAACTTATAAGAGAATGGCCGTCGTGGTCGTGATCCTGTGCAATCAGTGCGTATCACCAAGTTGTGAGTTCGAATCCAGCTCAGACGAGGTGTACTCGATACAACATTATGGGCTCAAGTTTGTCAGTGACTTGCGACTGGTCGGTGGGTTTCTCTGAGTACTCCAGTTTCCTCCATCAATAAAGCTCACCGCCACGATATAACTGAAATATTGTTGAGAGTGGCGTTAAGCACCATAAACCTTACAAAATAATTTTATAAACTGGACGCTATTTTTAATACTAAATATGACTGAATTGGTTGCTGCAATCGAAAACGTTACTGGTTATACGGATAAACGTGAAATCCATCGTTTGACAATATACTGACCTATGTGTCAATATAACTCCTATTTTCACTTTAAATATGGGTCACACCTCATGTTCTGAGATTTTTAATGAAATCAAAGACACAAAAAGGAAATGAAGCTAGACAACTTAAGAGTACGAGTGAGGCATAAATCTGGAGATATAACTTTATACTTTATTGCAAATTACACCCTTCGGGGTCAACTGAAAATGGTAAAGTGATCTGACCAAATTTGTCCATGTTAGCTTGAAGCCTAAGTATATGTTCATAATTTCATCATTTAGTTAGTTTGTTGCTGGGAAAAATATTTGTAAATCAGTCAACCCTGTTTTTCAATAATAACCAATAACTGGAAAGACGAAGTAGATAATACAGCAAATTTCCTCTAGAATACGTATCTACAGAAAATTAGACCAATGTATTGTTATTCTGCTGTTTTTGTCTTTCCAGGATATCAACGTTAGTCCTAATGCTTACAACCTGGATAGATATTTAACTATGTCTGTAGATAAACAACAATCAAGGTCAGTCAATATACATTTTAATTCTCGAGGTATTTTGATTTTTCAGAGTAAACATCCAGAAATGTATTAATAGATTGGAGTGTTTATCTGAATTTTATAATTAGAAAGTGATTTGATTTGATTTTGATTTTTGGTGTTTAACGCCACTTTCAACAATATTTCAGCTATATCATGGTGGCCAGTTTTAGTGGTGGAGGAAGCCGGACTACCCGGAGAGAATCACCGACCATGGGCAATCAACTGGTAAACTTTATCACTTGCGGTTGCGAGTCGAGTGCACCCTTTTTGTAATTTACAAAGCCGGGTGCGAACCCACGCCGTATTGGTGATAGGCTTGTATGAGTTGTTAGATCCAGCGACCTAACTCATTGAGCCACACAGGCCCCAGTAAGTTGGTGACTTAGTTGACAATAACACTATTCCTTGATGCTTTTCTATATCTAATAAATTGGTGACTTAGCTGACAATAACACTATTCCTTGATGATTTTCTATATCTAGTGAATTGGTGACTTAGCTGACAAAAACACTATTCCTTGATGATTTTCTTAATTCAACATGAGAGAGTGAGGGAATTGTATTTTAGCTGTCATTGTGAGGGAATTGTATTTTAGCTATGTCATTGTGAGGGAATTGTATTTTAGCTATGTCATTGTGAG
>MJUT01004946.1:60527-85048 GCA_002080005.1 Gigantidas platifrons
TGTCATTGTGAGGGAATTGTATTTTAGCTATGTCATTGTGAGGGAATTGTATTTTAGCTATGTCATTGTGAGAGCTAATCACTTTTGATGAGATGATGATGACAATGTCTGCTTTGTATGTATACTAGACCAAAGCAATTGGTTGATTTTTTTCAAAGTGCTAGTTCACTGAAACAACAGTCTCTTGAGCAGTAGAAATGTCATGCCACTCAAACACATTATACTGACTCCTAAGCCCGCTGGTCTTTGCTTCTATTGGATATTTTGCTGCATGCTTAGGGTGGGGCAGCAAATACCAATTAGATTCTTTTTTTTTCTTTTTATTTTTTGGCAGGACGGGGTATTGATCCCACTGTTTGACACTAGACGTCCAGGGCATAAAACTCATGTTTTAATCGAAATGCAAAAATATCATACATTGCAACCGACTTTGTTCTTCCATTATACAATTATAAAATGACACATTTTTTATGTATTTTTCAGACATTTTATGTTCCGGTCACAACACAAAAGATTCCCAACAGCCCCCTTTAGACCAGTAAGTATAGATTACAATAAAACAAATAAAATTGTTTACTTTTTTGTAAATAAGTTGTAGTCTTCATGAAACACAGAATATTCTGTAATTAAATCAAACATGTGGAATTAATTATTAATTTGTTTTTACAGAGGCATGGACCAGGGCCAGGAGAATATGAAAATCAGAGCATTTGTCCTAAAGTTATAATCTCATCAAGTTTCAAGTCAAAAACACCCCGTTTTGCAAGTTCGCACACGGTAAGTAATGTACAAAATCATAAATGATGTGAAACAAAATGGCAGATTAATTAATAGATGCCAACAGAGACAGGTGTCACTCTCCTGACTATTGTCAGGGTTCTACCTTAACAATATTGAGACTACATGATGCTTCATAATATAGTAGTAGACACCATTTAAACATACATATAAAATAGGTATTTCATAGATGTGAACTTTTATTTCACTCCATAAATGTATAATTCACAGCTTTGCCTTATTTAAAGTAATGTTTTAAGCCAATATCACAATATTTGCACCAGCTTTGAGAAGTAGACTTGCAGAACAAAGGATTATGTGAAGGTTATCACATTGGATGGCTTGTCTGAAGTTAACACATTGAAGAACTTGCCCATGGAAATGGAAATTTTGCTCCAAGTTTTCTCCCTTAGAGAACTTGTTAAGAGATAAACACCTTGGAGTAAGGTTTGTCCAAGGTTATCCTCTTTGAGAGTTTTTTTTTAGTACATTTGTATTACATATGGAAGAGCTTGACATAGGTTATTAAAAGTGAACAGCCTTGCTAACACATGTGACGATATTTATTCCATGATCTGTTCATAAACATTTATTTGATATATTTATCAGACTTAGTTTTGCCCTCACTTTTGAAAGTGAAAGTGGAGGTGGGACAAGGCATGTGCCCCCAGCTCCTATGCCCCTGTGTATGGTATAAGGAGAGGGGTCTATCAGGGTTTTGACCTTATCACATGAATTGTTTTGAGAGATATCAGATAGCAATGTGGTATGGGTTAATTGCTACAGTATTTAAGGGTTATTATTTCTATGGTAGAATAAAGGTAACAAATTACAACTGACTTTTATTTAAATACCTAATTTTAGGCTGGTGGCAATACTGTAAGTATGTTTTATATCCGATAATATCTTATTGAAAAGATTTAACATTTTTGAAAGACCTTGAAAGTTTTAATGGGGAGAATCAATAATTGACTAGAAAAAATAAATGATTTCAGTGATAATACCCAGGTCTTTCAATCATGCTCTAGATACTGTTAGTATTCTTCTATGGAAAAGCAGAATATTATATTTAGACCTGTAATTTAGCAAATTAACAAAGAATATTGTAATTTAGCTTTTTAATATTAATTTAGGACATAAATATCAATCATTTTTACAAAGAAATTATTAGTACATGTATTATATTGATGTTATGTTTAGAATTATGTGGAATCAACATTCATAAAAATTGTTAAAATTTTGCATGTTGATAATATTATTGTATATCATGAATATCATGAAATTTATTTAGTTAATCGTGTAATCGTATTCATAATATATTGTCATTCTCACAACATTTTATCAATATTTTTAATATTGTTACAGAAAAAGTACATCTCTGTTATAACACCTATTGTTTCAGTGAACACTTCATTTATTTTCACAATTTTATGTTAGTTATAATTTGCATGACAAGTCTCACTTTTGATCAACACAAGTCTTTAGTATGACAAACATGTATTATAATATGACATTTATACAAATGTTTACTTCTCACTATTTGTCATTTGACAAAATTATTTATGAGCAAGATCAGTCTAAATTTAATTAAATGTTTGTTGTATTTTTTTTTCTCTGTCGTCATGGTAACATCTAACAACATTCTGTTTGGGTTCACGTTTTTCATTCACCTTTGACCGTCCAATTATATGAAAAACAGTTAAATATATTGACCAATCAGATAACAACTCTTTGTACGTACTCGGTTTTGATACCTAAAGATTTAGTAGGCTTATCAGTGATTGGTCAGTTGAATATATGAACCCCATACAGGATATCATTAAATGTTAGTGTATTGTCAAAGAAAACAAAATGAACAAATATACAATAAATATCTAATTTTACTTAGATTGGAGCAAAACCAACATATTTATTTACCTTATTTTAGTAACTAACCCCCTTCCCACTTTTCTGACTAAGAAAATATGAGTTATAATATTTACTGCTCTGTCAATCCCAGTATGTCAAAAATGAACATTTAGATACCATTACTACCATAAAAATAAAAATGAAAATATACCAGAGCTCATGTACATGTACAATATTATTAATTCCTACCATTGAATGAAATAAAATAAAATAATTTATTACATATCATATATGAATGCTTTTATACTTTAATACAGGAACATTTTGACAAGATAAGATTTAAATTATACACATGGAATACATGATTTGTTTATATTAAATCATAGCTGTTGTTATTTTTACAGCGTGTTCCTGGTCCTGGTACTTATGAGAAGACGTATCAATACCCTCAACCTGATACTGTTGCAACAATGGGAAGACAACATGGACTCTTCTTCTCTAGTGCCTTTCAGTCATAGATTTGATAGTTGATATGTCAACATGGTGGTTCAAAAGAGGCTCTTCTCTCCTGTTCTAATGCAGAGTTGTCTTCCTTAATATAAGAATTATCTCCCTTATAGATAAGACTTTCAAAGGGAATGTTTGAGAATGCAACACTTTTGTCTACAAAATATATTTGATTTGTGAAAGAATGGGACATGTGATATAAGAAAAGTTGTACCAGGATAGGAAGAGATTTTTTTATTTGTAAAGATAATTCTACAAGAGGGAATTCCTCTGCACCTTTTAAATATATATATCAGCCAATGTTATTCAGAGGTAAAACTATATATGTTATTCTTCCCTATAGCCTATCAGCTATTAGTCACTCTATATATATTTCATCACATTGTAAGACAACTCTGTAGCTAGGTGAAACCAATATTGTAAATTCACAAGGGATTGGTGAAACATAATTTTCTCTTGTATCTTCCCAACAATTTAAAAAAGTTCATATAATGAACATTTTCAGTTTTAAATATACAATATAATATATTTTTTGTGTGCAAAGTATAAATACTTGTTGTCAAAAGTCATATTAATTTTGGCTAAAATGTTACTATAGCTAAAGTCATCTACTTCATACACACAATGCATGATAGGACATTAAATAAAACTACAGTATTAACCTGCCTGTATTTTGTACTCGCATTAGAAAAATGACCAATCAAAACCCTGTATCTAATATCTAATAAATGCAGTGTTCTGATTGGATGATTTTTAAGGCATGAGTACAAAAATCATGCTCAAAATGACCATACCAACACAGTTTTTTTTTCTACATATTGGTATGTAATGATATTAGGGTGCATTAAGCATCAATTTCATTTGTCATAATCCAGTCATGTGATTCATAAATAGCATGCCAGTTTTATTGTGAAAATATGGCACTGTTATATTATTTTTAAGGCGATTTTAGAAACTTTTGCTTGATAATGCTGAGAATATTTATTACACAGATGTATGTAAACTGTAACAAAAGACATATTGCTAGCAATTACAGGGTAATTAATACAGGGATTAAACAATGATTATGGTAATATATGTACTATTATAAATTGACTAAACTTCTACAAATCTATTATGTGATGTTTCTCAATCAAGATATAAAGCAATTTGTTCTGAATTTTAGGAAAATGGTAGATATTAGTTTACATGTGTTCCTATGGAGACTGTCTGTATGAAACTGTGATAAAGTATACAAAATATAAAACTTATATCAAGATTTTTATTGTATTGTTATACTGTCAGAAATGAATTGATAAATACAATATTATTTTGATGTACATGATTGTATAGTCATCAGTATTATGTTTTTTTTTGTGTTATATTTTTATAAGTGTGATATTTTTGTTACATGTTTACAATAAATTATGCTTCAATTTTTATTGTGGAATTTTTGTACTGTTTTCCATTCAGCAATACCAGACCAGTCTGGGCAAAAAAATTACTACAAGAACACTCTGTAACTGAATCATGAATACACCAGGATACTGTGTAATTGAACTATGAATACACAAAAACTGAACCCTGTATGCACCAGTATAACATTTAACTGGACAGTATAATCCTGTGTGACTGAACCTTGATCACACCAGATTTCTGTGTAAACTGAACCCTGAATATACCATAATCATGTGAAACTGAACCCCAAACACATCAGAATTCTGTGAAACTGAACCCACCATAATCTTGTTCAACTGAATCCTGAACACTGCAGAATCCTGTGTAACAGGAGCTATCAAAACACCAGATTCCTATGTAGCATAACTATGAACACATCATGAAGCTGTGTAACTGAACCCTCCACACACCAGAAAGTACTTAATGATAAGACAGGCCATGTTTGATTCAAATTGGCCAAGTGGTTTCAGGGAAATAACTTCAAATAAATATTTGCATAAAACTGTCAAAATTACAAATTTCACAGAAAGATTCCAAATATATTAACTAATTAGCATAAAACTACATAGTCAATTTCAGCTCAATTTAATTTAAAATGTAACAGTTTTCGACATTTGAAGATTTGATTTTGATTTGATTTTTGGTGTTTAATGCCACTTTCAACAATATTTCAGTTATACCATGGCGACCAGTTTTAGTGGTGGAGGAAGACGGAGTACCCAGAGAGAACCACTGACCATGGGCAAGCAACTGGTAAACTTTATCACTTGCGGCTGCAAGTCGAGTGCACCCTTTTTTGTCATTTACAAAGCCGGGCGCGACCCCACGCCGTATTGGTGATAGGCTTGTATGAGTTGTTAGATCCAACGACCAAACTCATTGAGCCATCCGGGCCCCATGACATTTGAAGAAATTTCAATTTTTAGTAACTATTTTAATGGCCATCATATATGCAGGTCAGGCTGTCCAGTATGATTTTTGAAAGGGACCTACTTTTCAAATTTCAGTTCATATATGATGGAAAGAATGTGGATTTATTGGGTCGGTAGGTGTATTTTACCTCCATTTTCTATTTATAGTTGCAGCATCTATGTTGGATCATAGGATACAATTTTTAGTAAAATGAAAAACCAAAATATACAACATGTATTCAGATTTATGATGATTCAAACCAACTCTGGTTGAAATTGTCCCAGAGATGTTTCAAATAAGATTTTGTAAATAGTTTAAGCCGGATGAAGGACGACGGCAGATGCCAAGTGATGGCAAAGGTTCCCTTGACCTCTTGGCTCAGGTGAGCTAAACAATGGTAGACACTATTTTGGAAGGGCATACTTATCTTAATCTGATCAACAGTAATAGTGCTCAATTTTTTTCAACACATTAAAAGTTCATTTCAATTTAACATACTCAAACACAGTCAGTTTCTCAATTTCTGTTTTATTTTTTATAGTTTATGTTATAAATAACACTATATTTACAAAATACATGTAAATGATAAATATTAAGACAATTATTGCAAGAAAAAAAATCATCATAAAGTTGGAAAGTTGAAAGAGGTGTTGTTGCCTTCCAACTGTACATTATGATAACTTTATTTATTAGGCCTCTATTAATGTAATAATCTTGGAATGACTGTGAATGGTACAAGAGGACTAGTGGCCTCTAACTCCAAGGCTTTTAGATAACAATCACTTGCTGGTTCTGCATGTCCCAAACTTTCTAGTACCAGTCCCAAATTGTACCTATAAAAGTACAAAATGTACTAGCTATACACTAAACAATTCATAAGAACAGTTCTATCTAATACCATTAAGTAAGGGATATAGTTTGTATTTATTAAGTTAATACCATTTCCATCATGGCCGTGATCATATGGTAGTTGGATTTACAACTACCTATGCAATCAGTGCCTTTCACCACTCATGTTGTGAGTTCGAATCTCGATCAGGGCGAGGTGTACAACATTATGTGATAAAGTTCGTCAGTGACTTGCGACAGGTCAGTGGTTTTCTCCGGGTCCTCCAATTTCCTCAACCAATAAAACTGACTGCCATGATATAACTGAAACATTGTTGAAAGTGGCATTAAACACCATCAAACAAACAAACAAACAAATTATTTCATTAGAAATACAGTCATTTTGTATTTCATTTCTAAGTTAATACCTTTTCATTAGAAATACAACTGTTTTGTACTTCATTTCTAAATAATGTCTAATACTATTCAATAAGAAATACAAACATTTTTGTATTTTGTTTCGATTCCTGATATCAAACTTTAAAATGTATTGGTTGTTTTTTGTTAATACCTGGTTGGAAATGTGTGGTTTAATTTACCCTTCAATAAATACCTATTAGACCAGAATGGTACATTTAATTCTATGCTAAAATGTATTTATTCTACTGTGATATTACAATGTTATTTCTGGTATCTTCAGTAAAAGCTTTGTCTTAAAAGCTAACGGGTGTTTATCGTCTCTATTAGCTATACATAACTTTCTAGGGCAGGAAACCTGGAGATGCTTATGACTAGGTGCCCTCCTTTTTTTAGTGTAATTGGCAGGAAACTGTAACCCTTGGAATCGGTAGACATGTCGCTCCATTCGAACACATTATCCTTATTCCGAGCCAACCAGTCTCCTTAAAGCTGCGTTCTTAGCGGAAAAGCAGCAAATACTAAGCTATCTATTACACCGCTGAAGATTAAAGAGGTTTTAAAATTTGGTACATAATGTTTACACCATAAGAATTAATGGCTACCAGTTGATGAGATTTACCATGATTGATGAGAAGTAGGGTCTTGATTAACTGCTTCTCTTAACACTTTCTCTGCCATTCTGTCATTCCTAAGGTTATGTAATACTAAACCCTGAAATAATAATATCTTAAACATTATCTCATCATTATCCTGTAATATTTGTCATTTCCAATGTTATATAACAGATCAGTTAACATTGGTCATCAATGTATGCAATTTCAAATGCTATATGACAATATATCCTGAAATAGGAGATGCATGTTAAAAGGTATATCCATGCATTTAACTTTTGCATGTGTTATTCACACTGCTATGTAACATAATACTCTGAAATAGGAGATATATATTACTAAACTGTTGTGCCATGAACACATGACATGCCAGTCCTTAAACAGTTGTTCAACAGTTAGACATGAAAAAGTGTCTATTTCAACAAAGTTTTATAAATCTGGAATAGTAAATGTGAAAGTCGTCAAAATAAAAAGAAAGCTTACTTTGATCAATCTTTACATTGCAAAAAACAAATTCATGAGATTTGGTATAAAAGAAAATTGGTAAAGAAAACTTATCATACAAAAATGTGGAAAATACTTTTCTTTTTCATGAACAAAGTGTCATTACTCTGGAAAAACATTTATTATTCCTAATGTTTTGTGAAAAACTTGTGAAGCTTGGTCAAAGCAAACTTGAATTATCGTCAGACATGTGAAAAAATGCCTATTTTTTTTTCTTTACAAAGTACCATAATTCTGCAACAGCAAATATGAAAATCATCAAAATCGAATGGTCTCATAATTTCAACAATCCCAAGGCTGTGTAAAAACTTTTGTGAGGACAGACTGCCGACTATATACCATAACATGTTTCATCTTCTAAAAAGTTCTTTTTAATATTTTAATTGCACATGTGTCATTCCTAATGTTGTACAAAGGCATTATCATCTAATAAAATAGATTTATAGCTTTAAAGGTAGAATATTTTGGTGGGGAAATATTTTCATTCTAGCTCTAGCCATCATAAAATTGTCTAATACTAGTGTTAGTATCATTTATTAAAATTCATTTTCCTACAGTGAGATTCCACACAGAAATCTCATTGCCATTGACACAGGCTTGCACTTAATTATCCTTTTTATGATAAATGTTTCACTATATTTCATAGACAACCATGGGCATGGAGCATAGAAATAATTTTTTCATACTGTATCATAAGAAAATATGAGGCTACATACAGACAATATTGTGTTTAACATTAATGAGCAATATTACAGCTTCATGGTAAGAAAATGTTTACAAACAAAACACGAATTAGGTGAACAGGTGGTGTAGAGATAGCCCTATGGTTACTACATGATATAATACTTATTTCTGCTTGATCTGGATCACTGCTCAACCAGCATATTACCTTGATATCAAAATCATACACATTAAATGGTGGCTCATTCGTAGGAACATTAAAAAGTCAATAAATACATGTAATTAAAATATCTTACCAAATGTTGCATACTCTTTTTATGTCCTGGATTAATGGATAAAGCATTCTCAAAACATGTTCTAGCATCTTCATATCGCTGTTTATGTTCATTTAATCTCCCTTTCTACAAAAAAATGTATGAAATGATCAACATGACAAACCAGAGGCCCCCAGCAGGTATCCACTTACCTGGTTTATATTTGACAATTCATTTGAAATTGAATACAATGATTGTAATACAATTAATACAACATGAAAGTTTATTATCTTTCACACAAATTAACCATTTTGAATTAAAGTGTTTGCTCTTTACTGCAGACGTAAAGTGGTAATAAAGCACCAAGTGGTCAAAACTAAAAGTAACACATTGTGGTCAGTAACAGGTGTCAACATTTCATCCCAATAGCATTGTCCTGTTAAGTTACCATGGACAGTCACTACTCGGGTGCAGTGGTAAAATGATGTCATAACCCTTCCCCATCCATATTGGTGTAATTTATTAACACAAACATCAGTGTATTGTTCATAATGTTTGTGGTAAATTCTGGCACATCCGTCCCCTTGTCGATGGCAGAATTTGGATATACAAAACAATGTATAGCTGAAAAGGACTATTTTCCATGGAATATGATTCCAGTGGAGAAGTACCCATTTAAGTCTCAGATGTCTGTGACATTGTGTTAGAATTTTGATAAGTTTAGCCCATATTCCATGTTCAGTGAGTTTGTTACTAAAAGCTTGAGGACGGTTTCTGTTGTTATTGGGTCCAACTATTACTGCAATAGTAGATGTAACTGTTTCGGTAACGATTTCGTAAATGTGATGTTCTTGTGTAATTATCCTAAAATTGCATCATTACACTTGGTCTGCCAAAATATGGGAGGTCTACAATTAAATCAGTTATCCTATAACTTCGTATGAGTCATGTGATTGTCAATTTTGAAATGCTGAAATAAGCAGCAACATCAACATAATATATACTTGACACTACCATTTAAATTGTGCCTCAATTAAATTTGGTCTGGGCATTGTTTATTGAACAAATTTTCCAATTTAAAAGTTTTTCTAAACTGTTGTATCATATCTGTCACCTCTAATTATGTTGGGTTTACCATGTCTCTGATAACATATGATATTTTAAAACAGTGCTAGATTAGTTATATTACAAGTACAACATACACTTCTACATATATTTTTAATATTTCAAAGGAATTATAATTTTTATTTGGGTATCGTTTCTTTAATGGGTTAGTACCGGTATATATATCCAAAGGACCTACCCAACAAATTAAAGGGAGATGGGGATAAAATAAATTTTGAAAGGGGACCAATTTGAGATCATATCTGCTAAATATGGTCCAGACTGTCCTAGTATTTCCATAAGATTAAAATATGAAAGTTTATGGACTGGACATAAGGATCTTGTTTTGAACTTTTGATCAATTGAATATAATGCAATTCAGATGATACCCATGGGGATTTCCTCTGGAAACATAAGTAAAACATTTATGTATTTGATCTATCTGTCAAGAGTTTAATTTTAGTCAATGCTCAGAAAGTAAAGGTTGATGTCCATAATTTACCAAAGTTTAACAACTGAAGCCAACACTACACACAATAATATATGTTAAATAGGTTTTAGATAGGGGAAATTAATATGTACAAAATGGACATTGGATATAATTCAACTTCATATATACAATACTCTTATATATCTTAGAATCACTAACTTTGAATTTTACTTACTATAAAATATAGATGATATGACAATGGGAACATAACTGATGTTTCTGATATACAGGCTTCTGCTTCTGACATTTTGTTTACTGATAAATATAACTCAGCTGAAATGTATAATAAAAAGACATATGAGTAATAAATAGGTTGTAAATAAACACATGTAAATACAGTACTAGTAGCTTGGGTTATATTGTATTAAAACAAAATGATAATTAATGATAATCATAGTTAAAACTTCATTAATTTTATGATTTATCAACAAATTAACATATGCAAATTTCAGAAATAAAAATGCAATTTTTCCAGCTATGTTCCTTTCGACCCTAGAAAATACTGGGTAACTGCTCAATTTGATTATAATAGAAATTTCCACCGTAGAAAACATTACACATTAATAAATTGACTTTAGGAGGTATTGGAACCAAGGAGAGATTGAAACCTACCTAAATGAAGCCATATTTGTGCCTGTAGCAACCAGGTTTGTTGGGAACCGGGACGAGGTTGAAAATTACTGTTATAAGATGAGGCAACTTCTGACAATGTTTGTTCAATACGAGAGGCTGCAACAGATTCAGCTTTCATAGAACCTACAAAAAAATGAATTATACAATACTAAGAAACCAATACGACCTATATAATTGTATTTCACATCAGTAGCTGTAACATCATATCAAATAAGATTTCAGTGTTTCAAAAGACTAGTTGTGAGCATAAGGTATATATAAAGACGATCTATAGGCTCACCTGAGCCTGCATCGCTCTACTGGTTATACATACTCTGTTTGTGTTCAATCAAATCTAGCTTTTGAAAAAAAGTGTTTTATATATTTTCACATGTTAAACTTTAACCAATTAAGATCATACCAGTACTTAAAATGTAAATTGCAAATTTGGGGCATTATTCCATTTTGACTACCTCACAAGTTTGAAAAAAATAAGCACAATAAATCTGTTAGAGTATTTCAAACAATATTCTTCTAAGGAATTAAGTAGGAAAAAAGCATACAAATTCAGTGGGACTTAAAATGATTAAAATGAACCAGTTTTCCTTTTTGGTGTTGGTTCGTTTGATGCTTTTTTTATCTCTGAAACCGTAAGACCAAGGTCTAATCTGTCTGGAAAAAAAATACATGCACGAAATTTCATAAGGATTCTAACGGGAATAAAATAAACATAAAGAAAAAAATCATCAAAACTGGTTGAAAAATAAATGCTCTAGATACCAACCAGTGGCATTTAAGAGTGTGCATCGATCACCTAGGCAATTAACAAAACAGGGACTTCCTCCAACTCCAGTTTTACTGAAAATTATTATTGTCCAGCAAAAGTCAACACTATAAGTAGAATCTGTTTGAAAAGTGTGTTAGGAATTTCATAAAGAATTTAGAGGAAAAAGCATTAAAATTTGACTTGAAATAAAAATTAAAATTTTAGGCATATATGTCCCTTTTGGCACCTTGATTTCTCAGAAATGGCAAGGCTACAACCAAACTGTTGGATTACTACAGAGAGGATTTTCTTAGAAATTCCAGAAAAAAAATAATAATGTTATAATTTTGAGTGTTGGTTCCTTTTGGCTCCTTTTCACTCTTTTCATAAAAAAAACAATCCCCATACAAAAAAAAGAGAAAATACCCTTCTTGGAACTTTCGGGCCTATTGTTTCTGAAGTGGCTTTCTGATCATAAAACAAAACATAACTTTTATGTAACCATCCATTATATTTACTTACAACTGGCCAAGCAGTTTTGGAGAAAAAAATATCAAGATATGAAAAGATTATATATGATGAAACCGCCACAGACTGCAGACGCAAAGTGATGACAATACCTCATGTGACCCTGTGGGTCAAATAGAACTAAAATAAAAGGCCGTTGGCCACTGGTCCCCCGACGCCAAGGTTATATCGTAAGATTAAATTTTGAAACTACTGTAAACTAGAGGGTCAGGTGAGCCTGTATCACTCATAATTCTGAAAGGGGACCACCCAAGGACCATTTTGAAGTAAAAAAAGGGGAGTAACTCTGGTTAGATTTGTCGAAAAATCATCATTATCGAATTTGACCTAGATATTCATGAGATACACTTACATACCAAACCTAGTTTCAATCTGACTTTTTGTTCACAAGTTATAATTTGGAAACCAAAATATTAGCAATTTTGAAGTATAAAAAGGGATGTAACTCTGGTAAGATTTGTCGAAAAATGATCGCTATCACACTTGACCTAGATATTCATGAGATACACTTACATACCAAACCTAGTTTCAATCTGACAATTTGTTCCCAAGTTATCATCTGGAGACCAAATATTTAGCAATTTTGAGGTATAAAAAGGGGCACAACTCTAGTAAAAATAGTCGAAAAATTGTCATTATCGAACTTGACCTAGATATTCATAAGATACACTTACATACCAAACCTAGCTTCAATCTGACTATTCATTCACAAGTTATCATCTGGAAACCAAAAAGCACACGGACGGACGGACGGACGACACCCATTTCTATAGTCCCCTTCGACGAAGCGTCAGGGGACAACAATATATAACTCAAATAAAAATTAACCAATCAGAAAAAGGATGTAAGATAATCATGAATAATCTTATACTTCTGTATTGTTTATCTTGATTCATTAACAACTTTTCCTGTTGACCTACAAACAATAATTTGTGATTTGTAATTCAAATGAGAGATAATTTATTGTTGTCTGAAATGTGCAACTCTTCAGTTTCCTTTGTTCTCAAATTTTTTAAATACTGTCAGTCAAAAGGTCCTATTCTATTAATAATTACAATTAAATCTGTATATAAAGACCACTCAAGGGAACCTGAAAATGAGGCCTTTATGGGAAGTTGCCCTATATGTACAGATTAAAATTATATGCACTATTCATTAATGGTAAAAATGAGACTGCCCTTTATAGACAGTGATTTGCTATATAGAGGTGCCCTTTAAGGCAGGTTTGTTGTTTAAGATTTTTCACATTTTTTGCGAATTGAATTAATATATCACAAAGATGCTTTATGACAAATATTATTAAAGGATGTCTATTGCTGATTCATATAGGACTTAAGACACAATTTCTTAAAATAACTATGGTTCAAACTACAAAATAATTTCATTTTCTAAAAAAATAATGCTTGTCTACATGATATATAAACTTCTTACCTGTATCTCTCTCATTGAGCTCTGACAATTGTAGTTGTGCAAAACTCTTTTTATCAAAGGCAGATCTGTCAGTTGCTGTCAAGATATGACTCTGATATTCTGTATTTGTACTATAAATAATCAACACATCAATAATATAAATTTGATGTATAGACTTCAATGATTCTTTGTACACTTCTATACAGTATTGTTTGTTATAACAAATTGCTGGAGACCAAAAGAATTTGTATGTCATAAACATTATTTGTTGTGCTTTCATACTGACTGTTGTAAGCATATGATAATATTCAATACTATTTATAGTTTCTGATTATCCTTTTTCAGGCTTTAGTTTTTTTTCAAACTTTTCTTGTTGAGTACTGGTTTCTTTTGCAGAAAAAAAGAAAATGTTGCAAATGTCTTGACTGTATTTCCTTTCTTCTTTCCTTATAATAAAATACTAACATGTGGTACATAATAAATTCCCTTGTTTGAAGCTCAGATTTAACAAACTGTGTGTGTTTTATACATGTAATACCAGTAATTACAACTTGTGTTTTATTCTTTATTTTAACATGGCCATTGGAACAATTATATTGATCAAATGAATAAATAAATTGAAAAATGATGTTTCAATATTCATTGTTAAGAGGTATAAATATATCAAAACGATAAAAACGATGAACACATGAAAAATACAAGTTAGAATGTCCAAATCTTCTACCTATAAAACCTTTGTCAGGGAAAAAAAGGTTAAGAATAACACACAACCATTAAATTTAATAACCTTGTATAAAGGGTAATTTGTAGGACAATAATAAATATAATATCCAAGGAGAGAGGGGGGGGTTAGAGTTTTGGTGTTAACACCACTTTCATCGTTATGTCGTGGCAGTCAGTTTTATTGTTGGAGGAAACCAGAGTACCGGAAGAAAACCACTGACCTGCTGCAAGTCATTGACAAATTTTATCACATAGTTTTGCATCGAGTACACCTCCCCTGAGCAGGGTTCCAACTCACAACATTAGTGGTGATAGGCACTGATTACATAGGTAGTTATAAATCCAACTACCATATGAAATGACGGCCCCCCCCCCCCAATATAATATCCAGAAATTGTAATCAACTATACATAGCAATGATACCTAGTATGGTAATCAGATACAATTAATGTTTACAAAATACTTCTGTACTGTTTATTACATCAATTAAATGTTTACCAGTATAATGGTTGATTAGAACTGGTATAGGCATTTTTCATTGTAAACATTTTAAGCTCCATTTTAAAATTTTATGCAAGATATGAATTCACAGATCTATGAAAAGATATGCTATGTTTGATCTGCCTATATATCCTCAGTTGAACTAACAGAAGAAAAGATGTAAATATGTACAATATCCATTGTCCAATCCACAAATAAATATGTACAATATCCATTGTCCAATCCACAAATAAATATGTACAATATCCATTGTCCAATCCACAAATAAATAAGTTTTCCGACAGATATAGATATGACTTCTTTTCTACAGAAATGTAATTAATCAGTGTATTACTTACTCACTAGAATCTGTTTCATACATATTCTTCCATAACTTTAACATTTGCCGACATGTAGATAAAGCTTGTTCTGGCCCATCCACTATCTCTTCTAGTTTAGATTTTGTCAACATTAAACTAAAAAAAAAAAATCAGTTTTTTAAAATCAAAATAAGGGTTATTTGAAACAAAGTAAAATCTTTATATATCTCGTCACAAACATTTTTTAAAAGCAATATCTTGGATTTTTTTCAATGACTTACTGAAAAAATATGAGTGTAAATTGACCTTGATTAACTACCTCTCTAAAGTGGGCATTTCTTCTGTTGACCTTATTAAACTCTGAGTACAGGTATAAAAGTGCTCCCTAACCATATAAGGAATTGTTTGCACCAAACGCCATGTGATTATTTTAAAACACTTTGGTAAGTCTGATGACTGTCTTTATTGCCAATCAAAATACAGCTTTTAAATGTATCTAAATTATGAAATGATTGCCTTGCAAATTATGGAAGCCCACATTTTTCTTTATAGCCTTTTAACCTAAAAAAAGAAGATAGACATCAAAAATGATTTTGATCGGTAACTAACAGAACAAGGAGACGAGTGTAATCGGAGCAGGTTCAGCTGTGGGCAGATGGATGAGGCAGCACCATGTATATAAATACACATTGGCAGCATTAAAACAGCAACAGATTATATGACAGTGAACCATTGCTCAATATCTGAAGGGATTTGTTTACAAACATTGAATAAAAAATAGTGACATATGGATGAAATGTCAGACAATATTCTCCAAAGGAACCCTGATATTTCTTTATCATCAAAAGCAGCTTAAGATTCTACAATTGTATCTAGTCTTTCGCACAAATAGACTTAATAAATCAGACATAATCTAATTATTGGTCAAGTTTTCCTGGGAAAAAGAGTTCCCAAAATAACAGATCTTGTCAATTCATTTAAATGATTGGAAGTCAATATTATTTATGTGTATACACACATAACAAACCTCAGATTATTTGGATACTCCTCCAGTCCTGCATTGATAAGACACACAGCTTCCTCATACTGTTTCTGTGCACTCAACAATAATACCATTAGATGTATAGAGTGGATGTGGTCACTATGGTATCTTAAAGCCAGACGTACATATTTTACAGCTTCATTGATCTGAAATCAAATAAAGTCAACTTTACATCTTAACACACATCAGTTCATGCATTTTTACATCTAGCTATAGGAAGGGATATAATCCAAACAAAACAATATTAAATAAATGTTAGAGAAAACTGAAGGATTTTGTAAAATACCATAAAAATATGACAGGGCTTTGGATCTTATAGATAGTCTAATTTTTTCACTTCATATTACTCAAAGTGAATTGTTTTATGAGTTCTTTATTTTATTTTTACTAAAAAATCATACTAGTGTCAAACTGTCAAAGTATTCAAGCTTTTATAATATCCCCAATATATGAATGTTTGTCACCTTAACGCTTCATGAATAATTTCTATTTTCATACACGTTTGATTATATTTTGTAATGAACTGACTGATGCATATCGTTAATTTAAGTGACAAATAGAAAGATGTTAGCTGTTTCAACATTGATCAATTCCTGTTTTATAAAACAATCAGGTGATAATATTTCACTTAAATTACCTGTCTATGTACAGCTAACTGGAGAGAAAGGTGGAACAATGCTAGGTAATCATTGGGATCCTGTGTGTGGGCTCTGTAAACAAAGTAATATGCATATACTAATATATTATCATTAATTTGCATTCATTTCTGCATCAGTTTTGCTGGCATCAGAGTTTTTGTGTTGTATTCCTGTCTATTGTTTTATATGAATTGACAGTAAAGATATGTTGATAGTAAAATTACAGCAATTGGTTCGGTTTATTGATAAAATTTCATATTCCTGTGTTAAACACATCAAAGATTAATTATAGAAACTGATTGAATGTGTCCTTATACAGGAGTTTTAAAAATAGTCAGGAAGGAACATGGGAATGGTATCAATATGTGGGAGTCTCCAACAGAAAATGGGAAAGTTCACATTTATGATTGCAATTCACGAAGCTGTTGTTTCACTACAAAATAATTAACACAGAATACACTCCATCTGTAGACTCTTTAAAAGAATTAAAATGAGACATGTAAAGGTCGAGTTAATTATTTTTATATATATTCTCTTACTTAATATATTCCCATCTCTAATAAAGTTTTTTTTTAATATTTTTACAGTTTTACTATTTAGAAAACCAAATTAGATTGCAATTAACAAAATAAAATTGTATTGGCATACATCATTTCAGTTCTCAGTTCTCCTTTAAAGTTAGATATTTCTATTACCGTTCCAGATAAACCCATCTATTATAATCTATATGATAACAAAGTTAAAGGATTCTGAAAGGTATTTAATCCAGGTCTCTTATCAAATGTAGTTTATACCTTACATGATCGATCTTAAACATATCAAAACTCTGCTATGCCAATGGTAACAATAAAATTATATGTAAGTCATCAACATCATTATAATTATGTCAGCTTACTTGACAAAAGCCTGTAGTGCTTTCTTGTGAAGTTTTTGTCTTTCTGCCTGTAGTTTCATTTCTAATGCCTTAAGACTGTATCCAACACCTAAAGCTACATACAACCTAGCCGTCAATGGATTCTCAATATTACTTTCAACTGCTGTCTGCATTAGTTCTATACCTTTATCATACTATAAATATAATATACAATAGTTTATGTCTGTTCCCTAAACAGCAGTCAAGGTCAGTTATACAACTTTTTTGCTGTTCAATCTTTTTTTAAAATGACAGATTATACATAGTTACAAAAAAAACAAATTAGAAAACCAAAGAAAATTGACTGTCAATAAAAGTCATTTTCTGTTTTAAACCTATCTAACTCAAACACCTTTCTACTATAAAAGTATTATTTTTCACCAGTTACAATTTTCATTGTTTCTGATTTTTCACCCGTATTGATTTTCAGTTTCTTACTGCCCATGAAAATAACGAAAATAAACACTCTCCAAATAATTTCTTCAGTTTTTTTACTAAGTACATATTTTCTCATTATAAAAATGCTTTGGATCTACATGTTTTTTTCTATACAATAATAACCTGATATAAATATTCATAGCACAGCTTAGCAGCCTGCAGAAGAACCACACAGTTATTGGGTTGAAGTCTGATACATTCTTCCAGTACTAGTAATGCTCTGTTATACTGAAATAAACAATCAAATACATATATTTTTCATCTTAATCTGTTTTCTTCTGCTTTCCGGTGTCAATTTATGAAACTTGTTATGGCAGATTTCCTTATTTCATTTACATATTTTTCACTATATTTTACACATTGTTTGTAAACAACAAACATGCCACAATTAAAGCCTTCAATATAAAAAAAAACAATAATAATATAATGAAATTTAATCATGGTTGTAAAAAATACAAATATGTAAAATACTTAGGCCATACAAAGTTAATTTCTTGGTTCTTAGACCCGCCCGCATGTGGAAATTCGTCGCCGCATTGCCGATTTTATTGCAAAAATAGTAAAAAAAATAATTTAAATGCAGTAACGCTGTCCGTACGGAAAAAAACAACCGCATCTGTTTTTCTCTTATATCGCGTGGTCGGTGAAACGCTTTAAAACGCATCATGCTTAAATGAGATTTAAAGCATCGTTATGACAATGTATAAATAAAANTATTTCAAAATGATCTGTGAGAGTTCAACAGCGATATCTGGTACCTTGTGTACATACAATTTTATACCTTTACATACGGAATTCAGGCTTAAATAAACCGTAAACCAGTTTCAAAAACTAATATATATGATAACGGCAAAGTACAACGGACTTGTAACACTTTCCCTGCGGGAAGTATCGGATACCGATCAGCATGTCACTTTCCCGTGTTTTTTTTTGCTTTCCCCGGGAAACGGGAAATGGGAATTTTCATGCATTGCACAGTGTTTATCATGCATATCAGATGGATATTTTTGTCCAGATCAAAGTANAAAAAAAAATGCTGCCCTCCCTCATCAATTTTGACAAAAAAGGGCCTGAGAACCAAGTAATTAACTTTGCATGGCCTTAGGTGTATTTTTTTTCATTCCACAACACAAAATTTGACTCTGTATCAGTACATTTTGAAAATTGTCTAATACGGTATGACATGTAAAGGGTCAAAGTCTTATTAGACTGTGTCAGAATATTATTTTTATGAGTTTTAGGTCAAAAGGTCAATGTTGAGATCTGACTTGCAATATAGCAGATAAATTAGTAGGAGAATAAACCATATTATAAATCATTTCTATTCTACAATGGTAATTGAATCACTCTGATGTTGACCTTACCTGAAAAAAGACATTTTCAATCTTTTTCATGATGTTATGAGTATCTTATTAATTAACAAAAAAATGAAAATGTAAACCAAACAATATCCTAAATCTTGACAACAGTTCATGCAAGTTTCTGTGTGAATTTATATTGAATCCTGTGCGAATCATATTACATACAGTTATATATCCTATCAATTTTACTTTTAAATTGACCAATGACTTCATTGTAGAATTTTTTTAAACAATTTTTTCATGATGACATCATCAGCTTGGAATGTGGAAAAACCTCTATTGAGTCTTCATTTATAAATACAAAATCCTATGGGGAATATCTAATTTATTTCATATTGTTGGAAACTGTACCAGTAACAATTACATTTCAGACCAACAATTTCGTGTGAATATAAATGTACAGCATCGTTGTGTATTTGGACAGTGATAGTGATTTTATGAATGAAATGTGTTAAAAGTTTTGATGTGATGTAACACAATCTGTGAAGTATTGAATTATTTTGAATTTCAACGTTATTTGTTTAAAAATAAATGAAATATAACAGTATTACTATCTTTTGCTCTATCAAAATGTTAGATAAAAGTGTTATATTCAACAATGTGTACAATTGTTTGTATTATGTCTTGTCAGTTGTGTAAACCACATCACTACTTGACGCATATCATCTCATAGTGTTATGGTTTACACCACTGACTCAACATGATACAAACAGCTGTACCAACATAATATGTATATATTGTGTATACATCACACTCTCTAACAAATAACAGTGTACTTACTTTTCTAGCACAAATCAAAGAATTAGCAAACTGATGCCAGATGTGGAACTCTTCAAATGAAAATCTCATGGCTCTCTCAAATGACTACAATAGTTAATGTTGAATTAATTTTAAAATCCTTGACATGACTTTAAGGATTTGTACAACAACAACAACAACAACAAATGCTTTATCGTCAATCAAGACGCCCACATTGAGAAGAATAATCAATAAAATCACAGTATACAATTGATTGATATAATAATTTTTTCATTGGATAAGACAATACAAACAAAATTAAATTAAAATCACATTTAGTTAGAAAAATAGTTGTAATGGTTGTAATTTAGTTTTACCAAGCACAGAGACCCATTCAATCCACAATTTAATTAAGGTAGAGTTCTAGTAGTACTATAACAATTAGTAGCAGCATGATGCATAAAAAAAAAAATGTTAATTAATAATTTACTAAGTATTATTATTCCTAATTAGTGGGTATTACAGCTTAAAATATCATTTCTCTTATTATATAATATTGTTAATAAAGCATATAACTGATTATAATTGTAGTGATCATCTGCTGAAAGAAGCCAGACAAATTTACTTTTAATGTTCAAAAATTTAAGGTTAGAAAAGTGAGATTCAATTTGATCCAGAATATCCCTCCTAGTGTTGGTTAGTGAGGGACACTCCAAAAGAAAGTGGACCTCATTTTCCACATCTAGCTTGCACAATCTACATATTCTTTGTTCAGCTGGAATATTCATATATCTTCCTTTTTCAATCTAAAGTTTATGTGAGCTAATACGAAATTTAGTTAAAATTTTTCTCTGGTTATATGTTCCCCAATTCAGATAAGGTTAAAAAACAAACTGATCTTTAAATAATCTATATGTTCTAAGTTTATTACCACATGAATTATGTCTCTTATCATTAAATAGCTCATTCTTCCAGGTATTTTTGTAATTCATACAAAGACAATGGAATATATATTTTTTTAGAGTGGATTTAAGGTTAAATATTTTACGTTTATCCATACCAAAATAATCTATAACTTCAGTAATATTTCTATACCAGGATCTTTTATTTTCTAGATGTAATTTTCTGGATGCTTCAAAAGCTTCAGCAACAAGACCAGTACAAATAGGATTAGAAAGATGAATAAAATATTTTATCATATTTAAAATTACTTCTAAAAATAATGGATATCTGCCCAGTTCTCCAGATATTGCTATATTGGTTGAACGACGATTGACTTCTAATACATATTTGCAGAATTTAACATGAAGTCTTTCAGCAATTAAATCACCACACAGTTTATTAAAATAGGAGTCTTTTAACTTATTTAATTTCTCAACTGAGAATATACCCCAGATTTCACTTCCATATAAGAGGACTTGTTTGATTGTATGATCAAACACGTGTAAAAGAGTTTTTATTTTTGGTTTATGGTGCTCAAAGCACTTACGAAATTTAAAGTAAGCCTTAAGACCTTTTTGATAGAGCTCTTTTTTCGCCTCAGTAAATCTACCTGAGTTACTAAACACAAGTCCAAGGTATGAATATTTTCTTACGTTTTCGACAATATTTTTATTATAAGTGAATTTAATCGGATCAAGTCTACCTGTGTTATTAAATATCATGGATTTTGTTTTCTTGATATTTACTTGAAGTCCCCATACTTCACAATATTTATGCAGTTTATCTAAACAATTTTGAAGCCCCTCTGAGGTCTCAGAGAGTAAAATAACATCGTCTGCATACATAAGACAACTTAATTTTGAAACATCTAATGTAACTTGCTGACAACTATTGTCAAATACATCTGGAAGATCATTTATAAATAACTTAAAAAGATTCGGACTCAAGTTATCACCCTGATGAACACCTATATGAGAGTAAAAAGATTCACTTACATGTTGTGAGTCAACTTTTACACATAAATCAATATTTTGGTACATATTTTTAATCACAATATAAAAAAGATCACTTATGCCACTAGTGCATAGTTTATAAAAAAGCTCCTCATGACAAACTGTATCAAAGGCACGTCTGAAATCAACAAAACATGAAAACAGACGTTTTGAACCTTGCTGGCAATATTCATCAATTAAAGTTTTAAGTACAAAAATATGATCACTGGTCCGTTTACCTTTAGAAAAACAAATCTGTTCATTACATATTAACTGTCTTTTTATACAAAATTTAATTAAAATTAGTTTAACATGAACTTGAAATAAGGCTTTCCTTATTTGCTTTTATGTATTTTTTCTGAGACTCTTATAGACATTAAATTGAATAATATGTAGTTCATCAATGGTCTCTTTTACTAATAATTAATGATAGACACATACCCTGGAGGATTATAAATTACTGGAAATCTTTCAAATTGTCCAGGAATCTATTAAAATTAAGCAGAATGTCTTCATCATACACTGACCATGATATAGTAAGTAGTGCCAGTGAAATAACATATGTTTCAGATTCCATGGTCACTTGCAGATTATCTGAGAAATGTTTGATAAAGATATACTTACATCAGAGAGTTTATTAAATTGAGCTCTCTTTACTAAAGCAATAGCTAGCAGATCATAGACCGCAGTAGCATTCTGTAAACTATGCATTCTAGCATCATGATGTTCCTCTGTTCTGTTTAAAACTGCTTCACGAGTAGCCTGTTGTATAAAATATGCAATCAATATAGATCTAGCGGATGTGGTCGAGTGGTCTAGGGCACTGGACATAAGGATAAGCGATTGGTGCTGCAATGTATCAATGGTGTGAGTTCAAATCCCGTCGAGGGAAGAACAAAAATTTGACAGCTCAAAGATCTAATTCTAACACTGTTTGGTTCAATTTTCAGACGTATATATATAATCTTTACAAACTCAGTCTAATTTTGACAGACATTGAAGAAGGTCATTTGTTGATCGAAAATTTTGTCAATATATTTTTTGTAACATCTTTATCGGCATCGTTGCACAATATTCTAGACTTCTATGATTTATTTTGTTTGTGCTGCAACGTTATGTCTCGACGATCGGTTACTCATTAAGTTCTCTGGTTGGTAGATTCCCTTAGACTTTATATATACATTTTTGTATATAATATATATAGAGTATTCTGTACTTTTTTAAAATAAATTCTAAATTTATAAAGCAAAAAATGCCATAGCAATAGCAGAGCGAGGCTTTAGACACAATTATGAAAGAGGACAAGCTCAAAAATTGTTCAGTCTGAGTTCTATCAATTAGTGTAGATACTGAAAAGAAGACTTTTGAACATTTTTTACATAACGTCATATGTCAAACTACTCCCTGTAATACCAGCATTCTTGTTTTTTTTTATCTAAATAACAAAGATATTTGTAAAGAACCATGAATTATGAGTGAGTATTGTTTAATGCCAACGGGGTAATTTTTCAGCTATATCATGATGAAAACAAGCTACTTTTTTGATGAGATGATGATATCTGTTTTGTTTTAAACCAACATGCTCAGTTTTTTTATTTTTCATTGTGTTAGCTCACTGAAACAACGATCCACAGATCACTCTGAGTCAATCAGTCCTTATTCCTTAATACTTCCAGCTTAAGAGAAGAGGCAACTGGGGATTCGAACCCACTAGTTACAGCACTGGAGATGAGCTATCAATTACACAGCCGAAGAGGTCACCATTAATCATATGGTAAATCATGCCTTGTAGGTAATTAAACACAACTATAAATTATAAATACTTACAATAGCTTCTGCTATTAGCAATAATAATAAAGACTCTTCATTTTCATTTTCTGGTACAAATAATCTGAAATATCAAAAAATAAAGACTCTTCATTTTCATTTACTGGTACAAATAATCTGAAATATCAAAAAATAAAGACTCTTCATTTTCATTTACTGGTACAAATAATCTGAAATATCAAAAATAAAGACTCTTCATTTTCATTTACTGGTACAAATAATCTGAAATATCAAAAATAAAGACTCTTCATTTTCATTTTCTGGTACAAATAATCTGAAATATCAAAAATAAAGACTCTTCATTTTCATTTACTGGTACAAATAATCTGAAATATCAAAAATAAAGACTCTTCATTTTCATTTTCTGGTACAAATAATCTGAAATATCAAAAATAAAGACTCTTCATTTTCATTTTCT
>MJUT01004946.1:89309-106799 GCA_002080005.1 Gigantidas platifrons
AAAAAAAACGGAAGTTAAAACCATAAATGAAAATAATGTTTTGACACTTTTTAACTTTCCATTCATACATCCTTTTTTAATACACAAATAATATTTGTTTGTAAAACAGTTAGCATCGCCTATTCACCTTTAAAACATGTCAGATTATTGATCCCTTTGTGTACACGCGTGCCAAGCGGACTGTGTCGGTAATCTATTTTATCAGGGATTATTTTTGAAACGAATTTGATGACCCAAGCCAAGGTAATTGTAATCCGTAGGAATATAAATTCCTTTAAAGTGATAATCAAAGATTGAATAAATTATCGGTTCCTTTTAAGTCTTGTTGAAATTGATTAATATTAATTACCGGCCCTTTTAAGTTTCATTAAAAATATAAGTTTACATGCCAGACGCATTTATCCAATAAGAGTTAAAAAATAAAATGATTGTTAATTTTTGTGATGAATTCTAATCAAATGTTGTATGAAAAGCATCGTGTAGTCTACGGTCATCATTCTTACAGTTCGCGATGTTACCTGAACAATCTAGTTTTTGTGTCGTTTCGTTAGTTATATTCTATAATTTATTTTGACACATTGTAAATATTTGTGTATTGATTTTTTATTTGTTGTGTATTGCTTGATGAATGTTAGTGCTTTAATAGATCTAGTGCTGAGATCGTTTTTATCAAATATTTCTTTGTTTCTGATGTGGATTATTCATGTACAATGTATACAATATTGTAATACCGGTTATAAAATATAAATTGTCTGATTTTATCATTTTATTTAGTACATCAACTGTCAACAGTAACGTCTTTGTCAAGAAAATACCACAAATCACATGCATACACAAAACAAACAACCGTCCTGTCAAACAAAGTGTTACAAAAATTAATGTCATGACGTCACACTCGACCTCGGATGACTCGAAGCTCGGATAACTCTAACAATTTCTGGCAGTCCCTTCAACTTCGACTTATCGAGGTTCGACTGTATATATAAATGTCTAAAATGCAGCACAACATCATTTGTTGTGCTGTATTTTAGACGTTTATTTATCATTTTTGTTTTTTTGCACAGAATCGTTAATACTTGTTTCCGATCCAACATCCCATAGTTTCATACGTTGGCTACATTTTCAGACGTTTATACATATATATATCAGTGTAGGAAACCATTTTTTTCAAACACTCGCTATTTTGGCTAGTTGCTTTAAAATTGTACTCGACAAATTAGAATTGCACTTGCCAAGTTTGGCCAGTGGGTAGATATTTCTACTCGCCAACGATCTAATGCAAATATTTTACATGAGAAATAATAACAAAGATTTATAACATCTTCATTCATTCTGCATACAAATCAGTTACTTTTTCAATCAACATCATAACTCGATTATAAGCAGTATTTAATTCAATCATATCTCCGAAATAACTGTTTAGAACATCAAAATTAATTGCTGCAAAATCCTACCCTGACTCGAAAATTACGATTTTTATAACATTTACCTTTTTACCATGCCCACCCAACCCAATTTTATATGCTATCATCAAGTTTTACTCTACCAAATCAGTATTTAAGATAATCTGAATAGATTGCATTGAACATTGGCGTCATTGGGAGGTATATATCAATTTTATTTGAATTCTAGACACTTCGGCATCGGGACAAATCAGCACCAGGACACTTTGACACCTATGTGAGACATTTCGGTACCAAGACAAATCGGCACCCGGACAATTCGGCACCTCAAAAAGACAAATCGGCACTTGTGTTTTTTTCTTTGATTTTACGTACAAAACTCATGAATCATGAATCACACTAAATATTTCAAAGTTATCAGAAAAAAAAATGGAGAAATTCTCTGTTTTAGCAATACAAATTCCATGAAAATCCATAGGTGCTTGTGTAGAGTCAAAAATTTGCTCGCTATGTACCGAAAATATTTTGGGTACATAGCGAGCATAGTTTTGACTCTACACAAGCGCCTGTGAAAATCTGACAAAAATTATATCTTGTTTTTTTTGTATATAAAGTGAAGTAGGTTCTAAAAACAATAAAAATCCATACACATAATTTTCTTATCGTTATATGTTTATTGATCAAACAATCAACAATGCAAACAAAAGCTGTAAACATTTGATCACTGCTTTTGATCTTACTTAAGAGAGTTAATAATGGCTTCTTTTAAAGAATATTTAAATCAATTATGTTTTGATTGCATTTAAACGACCATTGATGTTTTTGGGTTTTTTTGTTTTTTGTTTTATTTAAAAAAAAACTAATTACGTTTGTTTGAAAGAAAATACGGTGCCGATTTGTCCTGGTACCGATTTGTCTTGATACCGAACTGTCTTGGTGCTGAACTGTCTTTTTCAATGGGTGCCGAACTGTCTTGTTACCATTTTATTTGATCCCGGTTCGGAAAAGGACGCCATCTTTTAGCGTTTTCTATCAATAAAAGAAATCGGAAGCAGGTCAAATCGGCTCCAAACAAAATCGACCCCAAGTTAAATCGGCCCCAGATCAAATCATTGTATTATTATGTTTTTTTATTTAATTTTTAATATCTATATGTTTACTCTTTTCAAAATTGATACTATTTTAGCATTTGATGAGTGATTCATTAAAAAAGAGGTTATTTGCGCACTTGTACAGCATTTTAGTCATTTCATGCACTTTTGAGTTGTTACAAAAAAAAGAACCTTTTTACTGTTCTTGTGTGGTTTTTTGTAAATTTTGCAAGTTGCTTTAACAGCACATATCACGTCGTATTGGCGTTTTTCAATAGTTTTGTAAAAAAATTGATAGCTATTTTTTTATTTATTTTTATTCTATTTCTAGTTTACAGCTGCAACGTTTTATTTCTAAAAGCATATAAATAACTAGGTCGTAATTTTTACCTTTCTTGTTACATTATGACTTGTTGGCAACTACTTGTTTTAAGCATAATAACTGGTATTCTTTTAGAAAAAAAAATCTTTCATTTCCATTCATGCAATTTTCTAGACTGCATGCTGAACATAAACTAGTTCAAAATACCATTGGTACATTAATATTCTTTTATTTGTATTAGTTTGCTTGTTTCTTTTGGGGGGGGGGGCGATTTGACTTTCATTTTTGGGCCGATTTGACTTGAGACCGATTTGACTGGGGCCGATTTAACTGTGGCTGATTTGACTTGGGGCTGATTTGACTGGAAACCAAAGAAATCAATATGGCAGACGTGAAACATTGCACCGTTATTCCTATCAACGATTTTGAAGGATTTCTTCACATCTTTTATTGTTGAATCAAAAATTTTACGGAATCATTGACTGAGATTCTACTTCGTCAGGTTTGTTGACAGGGGCAAGTGCAAAATAATCAGAACTCGCCTCACGATGTTCAGTCGCCAGATTGTCGGGTTCTTACACAAACGTACTCACAGAATTTGTTCTCTTCTCGCTTTTGGTGAGTTGGCGAGCAGTGGTTTCTTTCACTGATATATGATTATATTCTCTTTAAAAATGGCTTCTTTGGCTTGGTCATTCCAAGAACAGTATTTATATAATTCTCAATATTTTTCTATTATCAAGATTATAGAATTATATTATGATCCATTGTCTCCCCTCCCAGATAACTTAGATACTCTGTTACTATGAAGGAATATAGTAATTAAATTCGAACCTTTCTCCAGAGTATTTCCTAAATTTCTTTTTCTTCACAGATTTTTCTACATCCATTGGAATATATTTTTTCTCACAAACACCCCTAAGTAAAACTTCTGCTAACTGTCTTGCCAAAGTCTGTAAAACAATTAAAACTTATTAACTTCTTCATGTTCTGAGAGAAAAAAATGTGGTACAGCGGCATCAGCTAGTACAACTATCATTAAAAGAAGAGGGCAACTTAAATATTTAAAAAGACATGAAAACAGTTTATATTTATTTTTGTAACTAGGTAGAAAGAATACATGTGTAGCATTTAAACTTTATACAACTAAAATTTAATGATCTCTAGATTATTTGTGTACAAGCAGTTTTCAAACTTTTTATAAACCATACTTGAACAATCTCTAGAATAAGTGTGTGTATTTAGATTTAATAACTAAAACTCAATAATTATGTAGCTTATGTAATATGTACAAAATAAGGATTTTACAATTTTTTTCAAACTTAATTAACTACAAACCAATCGAAGTCCTTGTGTAAATCTGGATTCAATTTTAGTCAGAAGATCTCTAAGTCTGATCACACCTTTACTGATATCCCTACAACATAAATATATAAAATAAAATAATGTGACCATATAATCACACAGGACCACAAAAACACAGAGGCCCCTGTGACCATGGACTGTAGTTCATATATGAGTTCCCTGTGACCATGGCAAGGGAAATTCAATAGAGAACATATCTGAATATCATTTTTAATGTACCCCTACCATAATGTAATATAACATACTTTCATGAGTTATATGAGTGATTCCTACCCCAGGGCCCCGTTTCACAAAAGGTCGTAAATCGTACAATTTCCGACATATCTTACGACCACTTACCGACTAAGCTTGCGACCGTTTCACATAACTTGTCGGAATGTTTTTACGATTTCCGATTTACGACTTGTGGTTAATGACTTTGCTAATAAAAACGCATCATCTAGTAATTCGTTATCAGTATGATGTAATATCAATAGGTTTCAAAAATTGAAATCACCATACTGGGTCATAACGCAGAGCCAATTTTAATACGTAGTGAATACATGTAGTTATTGGCTTTACGTAGTTTAACTTCTAGCTGAGACGAATATACTTGACAGGTACTATTCCTATGCAGCAAGAACTGGGGGCCCCCAAACTTTGGAGATAACAAAAATAAGCTGTTGTCCCCTATATTTGGAGGTAAAATATATGTTATGCCCCCTCCCCAACTTTCAAAATACTCGTCTGTCCCGTACATGTACACCCGTGAGTAACCACGCTACATTACAGTAGATTGTTTTCTCGTGGACATTTATTTCACATCTCAGTATTTTCCATGAATATAACGTCTATAAATAGTTCCAACTTAAACTAATGGAACACCCCGTCAAAATTTGATGATATATCGACTTTCTGCTTTAAATTTGGAATTCTTGGAGTTTTTGTAAATTTGATGTCAAATACTGTCAAGAAATTGAAAATTGAACATTGTAGCACGAATTCAGTGGGTTTTTTTTTCTTGGTCAGTCTACGCATGTAGTTGCATGCATGGCAAAAAGTATTATGTCACTGAGATTTTTCCTTTTATAATATTTCATAATTACGTTTTATAAAGCTCACATTTCCACCGTTTTTATGCTTGTTTGCTTAATGTTGTGTAAAACAAATTTCAGTTATATATCGTGGAGGTTCTGTTTTTTTATCTGGATAGATTTCCTTTCAATAAAGTAAAAAGGAGGTAGATTTTTTAAGTAAAATTTTGTTGTTTATTTAGAAAGATTCTTATAACCAATAGTTTCTCTTTAGCAATGACATAAACACAAAGCAAATGGGTATGATATTTACAAGTTGTTAACCTGTAAGTGATGGAATAGCATGATTCCTCATTGTAATGATGTACATTCAACGTTTGTATTTAACGATTTACGATTTACGACTGCTCCGACCCAGTCGGTAATTTGTGACTAAAAATGTCGTATATCGGAAGTCGGTAAGTTTTGTGAAACGGTCGTAAATCTTAAAGACAGTCGTAGGACCAAGTTTACGATTTACGTTCTTTTGTGAAACGAGGCCCAGGATAGTATTTATACACACCCTCTCTTCATGTGTAATATAAATAATTACTGTTTATGTTAACATTTTATGTAAATTGAAATATTTCACAGCATGATTGCTGTCATGTATATAATATGTTGTAAATTGTAGGGTGCAAGCTTACAAATAATTGTTATCATAACTTGTGCCCAATCCCAACTGCTAATATTTTGGGCAATAAAATATGTTTACTACAATTCAAGATTATTGTACAGCTGTTTCTAAATAGAACCCACCCAAGGACAGAAGACCCTCTCTTCATGTGTAACAGGGGCTCTTGTTGTATAGCTGTTCCTGAAATGGTCCACATCCCAGCAGTTTATCCTCACTTCACATGTAACAGCAGCTGTTGTTGTATAGCTGTTTCTAAAATGATTATCACCCAGGGACAATATAACGTACCCTCTCTTCATGTGTAACAGCAGCTGTTGTTGTATAGCTGTTTCTAAAATGATTATCACCCTGGGACAATATAACGTACCCTCTCTTCATGTGTAACAGCAGCTGTTGTTGTATAGCTGTTTCTAAAATGATTATCACCCAGGGACAATATAATGTACCCTCTCTTCATGTGTAACAGCAGCTGTTGTTATATAGCTGTTTCTAAAATGATTATCACCCAGGGACAATATAACATACCCTCTCTTCATGTGTAACAGTATACAATTGATGACTTTTGATGAGGTGTACAAGGGTTGATCAATCCTCATATTCACCAAAATTGAAAGTCATTAACTGCTTTATTATATGACATTAAATTAAATTTGAATTAACACCAAACAGCGCCGACTTTGTTCCCCAGACAGCCCTGTCTGCTCAACGTCTACGATTACCAATGTTGCCGAGAGACGTACAATTTGATTGGACCGTGGAATTCTGGAATCTATATTTCTATTTTTAGCCCAAATAAGGGTGACATTACAGTCCACACTACCTATGAGCTAATTTTAGCTCATTTGAGGTTGACATCGCACGTACGCATTACATTTCAAGTTGATTTCAGCCAATTAGAAACTAGACAAAGTTCAATCATGTAATAACAGCTGTTGTTGTATAGCTGTTTCTAAAATGATTATCACACAGGAACAATATATCGTACCCTCTCTTCATGTGTAACAGGGGTGATGGTTGAATGGCTGTTTCTAAAATAATTATCACCCAGGAACAATATAACGTACCCTCTCTTCATATGTAACAGGGGTGATTGTTGAATGGCTGTTTCTAAAATGATTCCTAATTCTATATCAGTACTAGAGTTATCAACATCTTCTAGATACAACAATGTCAGGTCCCCAGCTTTCTCAAAACAATCAATCACTTTGTCTTCTAAGTCAGCTTGTTTGAATTTACTGGTAGTGCTTGGTCCTATCTTCTCCAAACATAAACCTGGCAAAATATTAAACAGACCTGTAATGGCATGTGACTCTGTTAGGTTACAGAACAACTGACAACAGACCTGTAATGGCATGTGATTCTGTTAGGTTACAGAACAACTGACAACAGACTTGTAATGGCATGTGATTCTATTAGGTTACAGAACAACTGACAACAGACTTGTAATGGCATGTGATTCTGTTAGGTTACAGAACAATTGACAACAGACTTGTAATGGCATGTGATTCTGTTAGGTTACAGAACAACTGACAACAGACTTGTAATGGCATGTGATTCTGTTAGGTTACAGAACAACTGACAAAAGACCTTTAATGGGCTGGTATGTGATTCTGTTAGGATACAATACACTACAACAAACTACAGACCTTTAATTGCATGTGATTTTGTCAGCATACAGAACAATGGACAACAGACATGTATGGTATGTGATTCTGTTAGGATACAATACACTACAACAAACTACAGACCTTTAATTGCATGTTATTTTGTCAGCATACAGAACAATGGACAACAGACATGTATGGTATGTGATTCTGTTAGCATACAGAACAATGGACAACAGACCTTTAATGGCATGTATATAAAACAACTGAAAACAAATCTTTAATGACATGTGATTTAATTAGGATACAGAACAACTCACAACAAACCTGAGGTTGTTACGATATAGAACAACAGGAAACATACCTTTATGAGCATGATATGGAGTTGTTAAGATATAGACCAACTGACTACATACCTTTAATGGCATGTGATTCTGCTAGGATACACAACAGCCGACTAGATGAACCTTTTGTTGTTTTGTCATCCAAGCTGATTTTATTGTACACATCAATAGCTAGCTGATACAGTCCTTTGCAGTAATGGATCTTAGCTTGAAGTAGACAGGCCTCAATATAGTACTGAAAAACAGAAGAAAGTCTTACATTTAAACCTGGTCCTGCATCACTCATGTCACTTAATCATTTACTGGAACACTTGAAAGTAGAAAGCAGACATCTTGGTCATATAAGTAAGAGTTAAATCTTATAAACATTGTCTGAAACAACTGGTTTCAAATTTCTATGCCTATTTCAAGAAATTTCAATATTTAACAAAATTACAAAAACCATTATGTAATTTAACTGTGTCCAAATATCTACTTATCTAAAACCATGATAAGTTCAGTTCCATATAGGATATCCTAGATCTGAATTAAGAAAAGCTATGTGGGATCTCTACTCCTTATTGTAATTAAGAGAGAAAATTAAGAATCTTTGCATTGTGTCTCCATTGAACCTAAATATTCTCATAAACTAAAATACTACAGTCAAACCTGCCCGTGAGGTCACCTCTATTAAGCAGTCACCTGTATTAAAAGGCCACTTTTTCTTGTCCTGTCATAGAAAATTTCATATAAATTGAACCTCATTTAAGAGATCACCTGTCTTTTAAGGCCACTTTTTCTTTGTCCCAAAGATGACCTCTTAATACAGGTTTAACTGTACATGTACTGGCTAGATACATGATGGATCAAATCAGATAAATCTCAACTATACATGGTTACAGAGGAAAACAAATTTAGATAAGACACCCCTCCCCCTTTTTTTTAACAAATGCCAATAACTCAGCAAAGACAATTTAGAAAGATTCAGTTTCTTTAGTGTCTGATGATTTACTAATGTAACATCAAGACTTGGACGTGAAATTAAATATTTTTATAGCAATTTTTCTCAGAGTATGAATGATGATGTATCCCTCTGTTTTAAAAAGACAAGGAATCAACATTTGTGAGCTACATATCAACTGTCAGATTTTATTGTTGGAAAATAAGTATTGCTGTAATATTAAATCTGGTTGCCAAGACAAAGTTAAAAAGTAGTTCAAATTAACTTTAGGACAGTGAATGAAATAGCTAATTGTCATTATGATGGTACCTTATTGTCTTGCTGTGTTACAAACTGTAAATATGTCTCTCCTTCTCCTAGCTGTGCCTTAGCCTTGGATATATTGGCTTCAACTGGTTCATTTTCTAACAAATATTCTTCTAGTTTACTCTCTCCAAGTATAAGATTAACAAACAATCCTAAAAAGTGAAGAAAAAAACAATATGTCATATCTAGTTGAAAAGGGTACTGCCCGACTACCACATCATATCTATTCTGACAATGTCAATTTCCCATGGTCGAATGATAATTATCATTGTATTATGGTTTAATATATACAGTAGATCTGAGGCACTGAAGACCAACATTGACTATCTTTCTTAACTTTACAGAGATGTTACATGCGATTTGTAAAAGATAACATTCATAATCAAGCTAGAAGTTGTTACAAAATGTATATTGAATCAATAATGTAATTCATATACAAACATGTACTGTGAATTACCAGTAAAAGCTATGTAGAAAGATAGAAATGTATCCATGGATATTTTATATAGATTTTATTAGTATTTTGGCACCATTTTCAAGAATATTTCAGTTTTATTGGTAGGTGAAACTGGACTACTCAAGAGAAAAACACTTACCATCTGCAAGTAACTGACAAATTTTATCATAAAAGGTACACTCAGTTAACCAAACTTTACCACATGCTAGCAAAGAGCTTAAGTCCATAGTCAGGTAACTTTGACAGTGGTTCTGACCATGTACTACTTTGTAATGTATAAATGGCAATCTTACAAAAACATTTTGACGGGTGATATGAAGTGTTTATTGGAAAATTGAAATGAAATAAACGTTGAGTACTCTATACTTATTGTTACAAGAAATATGTTCACGTACAAGATTTTTAAAGTAAATTCAAGTACAAAATGTACTAGTGTTATTTTGACATGTTTTGTAGAGTTATATGTTAAAATATGGCCAAAGTGCAATGATGGGCACAACATGATATGAAGCCTAAGGGCAACGATTATTATTATTTATACTAAAGAAATATTATATATTTATGCCATTTGAAAGTATTAAATTATTATTTACTTTTAAAAAATAGGTTTAGTGGATTTTTGTTTAATCTACATGTATGTAGCATGTTACTTTCAAGAATTTGTTTTACGTGAACATTATTTGTATTTCAATATTTTTAAATTCTTTCATAAATAAATTTATTATCATTAACTGGACGACTCAATTACTGCAGCTGAACCATTACCTGTTATACACAGTGGTCCAATTTCCCTGTGAAACATTAATATATACTAATTTGTATTAATATATATATTCTTTTTGAGTATTCTGAAGTATTTTGACATTTTTGACAAATTGATTCTATATTTGAATTGGAAAGGTACTCTGGAAGTAAACATATGACATATTGTCTTTACTATGACATCCTGTCTACCATGATGTCATGTCTTTACTATTGACTTCCTGTCTACCATGATGTCATGTCTTTACTATTGACTTCCTGTCTACCATGATGTCATGTCTTTACTATTGACTGTAGTCTTTACTATGACATTCTGTCTACCATGATGTCATGTCTTTACTATTGACTGTAGTCTTTACTACTGACTTCCTGTCTACCATGATGTCATGTATTTACTATTGACTTCCTGTCTACCATGATGTCATGTCTTTACTATTGACTTCCTGTCTACCATGATGTCATGTCTTTACTATTGACATCCTGTCTACCATGATGTCATGTCTTTACTATTGACTTCCTGTCTACCATGATGACATGTCTTTACTATTGACTTCCTGTCTACCATGATGTCATGTCTTTACTATGACATTCTGTCTACCATGATGCCATGTCTTTACTATTGTGTATGTCTTTACTATTGACTTCCTGTCTACCATGATGTCATGTCTTTACTATTGACTGTAGTCTTTACTGCTGACTTCCTGTCTACCATGATGTCATGTCTTTACTATTGACTGTAGTCTTTACTATTGACTTCCTGTCTACCATGATGTCATGTCTTTACTATTGACTGTAGAGTTAAAGATATCATAAGGGAAGGGAACAATAGCTCACTCTCAACAGTAGTTATGTGGTTACAAAAATAAAGAGTTGAATACTATGTTAAAAAATGTCTTCATCGGAGGCAGAAACAGAAGATAAAACTAGGTAATCGACCATTTCAGTTAAATGCGCAAGAAAAATCAGGATTGCTTCAGCTTCTAAAAAAGCAATAAAAATAACACAAAGATTGTACTTAGATATTTGCTATAAATTATTATAAAAATCTTTGGAGTATTCTGAAGTTGACAAATCAATTCTATATTTGAATCTGAAATATACTATGGAAGCAAACATGTGACGTATTGTCTTTACTAAGACGTCATGTCTTTATTACTGATGTTTACACGGTAAAGATAACATCTACATTTCGCAGATTTAAGAGAAATTTTGGAAACAAAAATAATTACATATACGTGTTCCTTTTAGTGTCTATACATTACATATACAAATTGTATTTGGTATACATGTATATGAAAGTCTTGATACTATGACTTACCAATCTATCACTGACTTCTCAGGTCATGCCTGCTCTTAATATGACGTCATGTCAACTATGATGTCATGTTTTTACTATTGAGGTTTACCCGGTAAAGGTATCATGTACACTTCACAAATTTGAAGTTTATGCTTCTTCTACAGTAATCAAGTCATTAGCACAATCAAAACAATTAATATTTCTAATGCATATAGTTTTTTTATGATTCAGTTTTATCAAGATTTGGATACAAAATGAAAACAGAAGTCTTGCAATATTATGAAAAGCTTTATTATTATACATGGCAATATGAATACATGTCAAAACGCCCCCACTACCAAAACACCCCCACTTTTTACCAAAACGTCCCCACTCTTTACCAAAACGCCCCCATTTTTTTACCAAATCACCCCAACTATTTTTCCGAATAAAAATTATTTTACCAAAACGCCCCCAATTTTTTTGGCTAAAACATCACGTTTAATCATTTTTTTCTACTCAAACAATGATATCATGTGTGATGTCTTGTAATTCAAGATTTGCAGAGTAAATTTATATATTGTAAATGCATGTTTATCTAAGTTACATCAGACGACAACAAACTCTCCGGTAACAGTGTTTATAAGTTGATAAGTAAAACCGATTTATATTCTAGGCAATAAATGTTTTGTACTGTTATGGTTATCTTCAATTTTTGCAGAATAATTCAAAAGTTTACAACTTGTAACTGATACAACATTCACTTTCCATAATAAATGGATAATGTCAGAATCATGTCATAAATCGTCGGTGAAATTCCAAAACCTCGTAAGTAGGATTTGGCGAAAAAATTATTATCGCCGTTTTGAATTTATTTATTTATGTATTGTCTTCTGTTAGCTGATTAAATATAATCACAAACCTAAATAATGCTTCAGAATGTTCGGTAATCATCAGCAAAACCCGGTAGTCATACTAACTCTCAGGCAGGACCATATTAGTAAACTATTTTAATTTGTGTTCAGACTTATGATATTTTGATATTGAAAAATTACATATCTAATGACTGTGACAGAGGAGGTATGATATTTTGAAAAAATATGAAATAGATATTGAGTCTTTTTTCAATGGACAAAAAGTTGAACATCCGAGAAAAATAAAATATTCATTGTTCAAAAACTTGTAAGTCGGCTGGCAGCCCTACCGTAACAAAATAAACAAAAGTGTGATTTCAGTTCGCTTTCCAGTAGTAAATGGCTGCAATGCATTTGAAGGAAAAGTAATATTTTTCAGAATAATATTTTTTTCAGTTTTTTGTCTCTCCTGAAAAATTTATATTTTATACTTACGAATAAGGCTTGACCAAGCCATTGTTGTCAAAGCTTAAACTTCTCAAAATTCTTTTGTTGGCTTTGTACTTTTGTTTTTCACAATACCTTGGTTTGTGTGTTTTAACTTTATTATCGGCAATTAAGCTCATCAAAGATCATCCGCAAGGATAAAGGCTTGTAATTATTGTCCTGGTGCCGAAGTATCTAGAATTCCCTTTCAATGCCCATACATTACATATACACTGTATTTTGGTTGTAACGACAGTCTTATGACGCATTGACTAGCCTATCTGTTGATCGGACCTGCTCTTCATGACTTCAGTTCAAGTTAAATAAAGCCAAATAAAATGACAAAGGTGGGTCACGACCGACAGGATGATGTAATATATAGTGTCCTCCATGAAATAGTGTCCTCCAGACAAAATATCATATGAAATATTGTCCATGGACATTATTTCATAATGAAATAGTGTCCTGGACAGTATTTCATAATGTAATTGTGTCCTCCATTATGAGATATTGTCCATTTCAGTCTTCGAAATTAGACTTGTGAATTTACTGGCCCGAAAACTTCAAAATTAGAATATTTATATAGATTCTATTGAAAAAATTTGGCAAAAGTCACTGGTTCGAATCAATTTTCACTGACCGTGGGACACAGGACCACTGCTAAAGTCGATGACTGCATTCTTACTGGACATTATTTAACTGTGAAATAATGTCCGACATCAACTGGATATATGATATTTTTATGCTTCACATATTTATACTATACTTTATTTCAAAATATAAGAGATTTCTTTGTCATAGAAATGATATTTATTACACTATATTTGATTCAATTTGAAATATATTAACAAACAATGTCCAAGTTTTGAATTAGAATTAGAATTAGAATTATCTCCCTTTGTTAGGACACAGTTTCACTATGATATATTGTCCTCTAAGATGATATTATATGCGAGCGTCAGCGAGCTCTTTATGGTATAAAACGTGTACTTAGAATTTTTTGACAAACATGGCCTCCCATACTTACGGATAAAAAAGAATTCTGCGTTTTTAATCTTTACCCAGAGTTGTTGGTCCTTACACTAAGTCTCGTACCTTCTCTCGTACGTTCGATACCACTGAAACCCGGAATCCGTGTGTAATAAAAGTCATTTTGTTAGCTTGTTTTACTTATATTGATATTTTTTAATTGATTAAATCTCTTCTGACATACTGACAAGAATTTTTGTTTCTACGCAGAAGTTAACTTTTGAGAATTCGCAAGGAACAACAACTCGATTGAATGAGACTAGATTCGGTCCTAAAAAAAGTCGTCCCGGCCCCGATATATCTCGGCCCAAAAAATCTCGACACTTTTTGATGGACTGGGTGAGTGTGAAATTGCCAGATAATTTTCAGATTCGCATTCTAGGACGTGCCCGTTTCATAGTACTGTCCAGATAAAGGACAAAATATCATAGATAAGACAAAATTCCATGACAATATAATCATGAAATATTGTCCTGGAGGACATAATTTCATAGGACATAATTTTGCTTTACAATGACAGACCATCATGGCTTTAACAGTCTTTGCCAACATCTTTTTCAGCTACTAGCCCGAATAACTAATTTTGAGATTTTATTCTATTTGTTTATATAAATTTCAGTAAAATTTCACTAGCCCGAACACAATTTTACTAGTCTCGGGCATACCCCCATATAGCTGCGGGACCATAGCCCTTATGGTCCTTGGCCAGTTTTCTGATATTTGCAGACCATAGGGCTACAGATTTCACCCTATCAAAACTTTCAAAAATGCGCGGTGAAAATTTTGCACACCTTTTTTGCAAATAATTGTCATGAAATCGGGTACGAGAACGATCAAACATATATGTATCGTTTCGTTAGATATTTATCTACATTCTTCTATACTTACTTACCTATTAATATTCATTTCCAGCTCGTAATCATAACAACTGTCTCGATATTACCACAATGACAAGATGGCGGAACGTTGTAGGCGGGATCACTTAATATCGAGACATTTGTTATGATAACGAGCTGGAAATGATTGTTAATAGGTAAGTAAGTATAGAAGAATGTAGATAAATATCTCACGAAGCGAAATATATATGTTTGATCGTTCTCGCACACGATTTCATGACAAAAATTTGCAAAAAATCGGTGCAACTTTTTCACCGAGCATTTTCGAAAGTTTTTGATAGGGTGAAATCCGTAGCCCTATGGTCCGCAAATATCAGAAAACTGGCCAAGGACCATAAGGGCTACGGTTCCGCAGCTAACCCCCATAGGGCTAGTGGCTAAAGGCACAGACTGCTTTAATGTAAAATGTACATAACTAAAGTAAAATCACAATTACCAAGCCCTTGATTTTTCGTTGCTAAAAATTGTGCCGATTCAACAGCCTTAGACCAATTGGCCTCTGCACGGTATCGTTCAATTTCCGATTCCAATCTTGTGTATTTCTGTTTGGAAGCCATACCGGAAGTGCAGACGAAACAATAGCTTCCGGTTTTATGATGCGAATAAAAGATAGAAAGCAAAATGTACACCGTTATCTACCGGCGCATAACGTTTGCGCGCATTTGGGGATTAAGAAATGTTACGTTTGCGCGCAGGATTTTGCTACGTTTGCGCGTCTCCTCGAATTATCTAAAAAGGTAAAATACAGGTAAAAAAAATATATTTGTAGTATAATAAATAAAACATATTTACATGTAATTCTACCTGTAAAGGCTGTGCGCAAACGTAATGGTAATGCGCGCAAACGTAATGCACCGGAACACGTACCTGGTGATATGAAAATATAACTGCGAGCCCCTGTGGTCACACACGGCTGCTCACGCTCCGATACTCTCCTCTTATCACATAGTATCTATAATAATAATAATAATAAGTTTTATTTAAAGTCGGTATAGATATTACAACAGAAATAACACAAGCTCTGAAGAGCTTTTGACCGACATACATCATAAATGACATATACATAAAACACACATGCAGACATAATAAGACACAATAGACATATACAAGTACATGTATAAGCACAATCATGCGTGTACATACTACAACATAAAAGCCAAAAAAAGCACTATAAAGCAAAGTTAAAGTTAAAAGCGCAAGCTTTATTGTAAGTTTATTTAGACGTGAAAGATATGAGCCAATTCGCTTTAAAACGTTTAGTTGCTGTGACGCCTTACGACATATACTTTTAATATGGCACTTAAAGTTAACTTGGTTGAAAATCTATATCAACACCAAGAATTTTAACGACATCATCACAAGAGATAGTAGCATTATCAATACTAAATACAGGATCATTTTTATGAGTTTTGCTACCAACTGCCAGAGACTGAAACTTGTCAGGATTAGCCTGCATGCAGTTTGTTTTAAACCAGTCTATTAGAATCAGACTTTCTTCCTCTAGAGTTTTAATTAAATTATCATAGTCAGGATGAGCAAAAGATAACGTGTTGTCATCGGCGTAATTGTATAATGTACCCTTTTTGATAAAATAAAAAATGTCGTTAATGAAAACATTAAATAACAAAGGCTCCAGTATTGATCCTTGGGGTACACCTTTACTTATATTTGCCCACTGGCTTACAACTCCTTCAACCTTAATTTGCTGCTTTCTGTTTGATAAATAATGTTTTAACAATAAAACTGAATTTTCTGATAGACCGTAGGCTGATAATTTACATAATAAAATTTCATGAGGGAGACAATCGAAAGCTTTGCTTAAATCCATTAAAATAGCAGCAACATAGTAATTTTTATCTAATGCATTTTTCCAGTCTTCTAATAGTTTTAATAACGTTGTTTGGCAACCATGTCCTTTTCTGAATGCACATAAAAATTTGTGAAAAATATTATCAAAATACTCAGATAGTTGGTTCGAAAGAGTGTGATCGGCCGAGAGTTACCGACGATGGTTGTTTGTGTAAATACACATTTATTGTTGTCATTTTTTGTTCTTTCGGTTGGTAAAATTTGTTTTCTTACACAGAACTTTATCTTAAATAAAAAGAATTAGGATTATATCAAGGTTGTGTAGTTTTCCGCATATTAAATAAATTATAAATTATAATGTCGGCATCACAAAAGTAACACTATATCGAAATTCTGTTGAGATTTGAGTACAAGAAAATAAATATACATAACATCTATCCAATCGTAACTACTCGGCCATTCTCGCTACCCTGCAAATAACCTCGTATGCAGATAGGAGAAATTCTTCTTAAATTGTTTGCCGGAAGTTAATTATATATAAGCCGCACAAAAGTATAGTCCGCGAAAATCCAATATGGAAGACTTACTTAGTAAAATCTTTAATCATGCAAAACTAATTAAAACTTTAACTTTTATCCATGAAAATAATTGAAATATAGAAAATTGTTTAAAATATAACTTTATCAAACTTTCATGTAACTGACATGTGAAAAGTAGTACGTCTAATGTATACGAGGTTATTTGCAGGGTAGCGCCACATTCTCTATCCAGAGTTGTCGTTCCTGCTACGCTACACAACATCTCTATCAACGCTCAATTTACAAGATTCTTGTAAAACTTAGAAACAGTAAAAAAAA
>MJUT01004946.1:121694-138092 GCA_002080005.1 Gigantidas platifrons
GTGTGGCTTGTAAATATCATTATCTTGGATGGGTTCTTCCATGGAAATATTTGAAGCAAGGATTTTGGGGGAAAATCTTAATTTTTGTTTGAAAAATCAACAATTTTGAGAATTGAGTTTTGTTTATGCGATAACTTGAGTAAACATGGATAGATTTGAATAATGTTTTGCATGTGGCTTGTAATTATCATTATCTTGGATGGGTTCTAACATGGAAATATTTGAAGCAAGTGTTTTTTGAGGAAAATGTTAGTTTTTGGTTGAAAAATCACCAATTTTGAGAATTGTGTCTTGTTTACGTGATAACTTTAGTAAACATGGATAGATTTGAATAATCTTTGCATGTGGCTTGTAAGTATGTTATACATTAAGACTGCAAGGCTGCTTTCTATAAATATATAAAACTAAATATTATGCAAGTGCAGGGGGATACGTCGCCTAGGAGGTTCTTTTATTTTTTTTAACAGAAGTGTCATTCTTTCTAACATTTATGTAGAATAGAAGGCAAGACCTTTGTTGACTTGATTATATTTGATGCAATGATGACAATACTTAGGACACCTAACGAAGCTGATGATTAAAACATAAGCGTTACCTTGTCTGAGCATCAAAAAATCTTAGAATTTATTTGACTAAATTTGTGTGCTGACTTATTTTTTCTATTGTTTTACCAGTGCATTTTTGGTTACTGGAGATATAGTTTTCAAAAGGGGAGAGTTGGGATCCCTATCTACTGGTTTTACTCTACCACATTTTTTGAGGCCGTTCCAAACCAGGATGTAGATTTCCACTGACTTGTATCATTATCTTTTTTTATGTTGTTCCCATTAGTTGTACATATATTGTTCAGTTTGTTTTTAATTTTTTTTAAAAACTTGTTTCATTAAATGTTCATATATGTCTCTTTACATTCTATGCCGACGGAAATTTTTCCCATGTTTGTATTTCTGTCCCACGGTTGGTTCTCGCTAGATAACTTAAGTTCCCCTAAAGCAAATCATTTCAAATTAATACACAAGGTCAGCATCCATAAAAGGAATGTCAAGTTCAGTCTTGTTTACTTTAGCTGGAAGTCAGGGCATTCATGACCTATGGACACAAGGTTTCATATATTTTTTAAGAAACGGTATCTGATGCAATGATGACAATACTTAGGACACCTAACGAAGCTGATGATTAAAAACATAAGCGTTACCATGTCTGAGTATCATAGATTTAAAAAAGTAGAACTGATAAAAAAAAATATCTTTGAGTTGGTTTTAGTAAAATTGTGGGTAGATTTTACATGTTGCTGGAGATCTAGTTCTCCAGTTTAACTCAGCTATTTATTTATTTTTTTAGGTGTACAAAATGTATTAACATTCAGAAATCCAAAAACAAGTTATTCTGAGATGTTCTGATTCATTATATGATTAGAGGGTTGGCCTCGTCTTTTTCGGATATTGTTGGCAACTACTGTTTCGTTTTTCAATAGGTCAAACTTTTGTTTGGTTAATAATGACATGCATAAGTATTTCAATGTATACAAACAGTCAAACCTGCTTTTTTAGTGACCACCTCTATTAAACAATAACTTGTATTATAATTTTAATTTCCATTCACCTTGAAGTGATTAGGATTAAAATTTTAATAATGGGATATTTTCTATTTACACCCCAAGTCTATTGTTAATCCATATGCTTTCTATCTCTGAATTACTTTATTGTTATAAGAACAATAGCCTGTGTTCACGTGTGACGACAGGGGTTTCTGGAAACACCAGAAACCCCTGTCTTCACATCCTGTGAGCACGGCCTATTGTGCCTACAACAATGAAGTAATTAATTACCACTCAGCTGAAGATAACACGAAAACTGGATATTGAAAAACTGAAAAAGAAAACATATAAAAGATCTTGTTAAATGAAGTATAGTCTGAAAAAAATCCAAGCAATCGTTAAAAAAAAATGAATAATAATAAATAATCGGGGAAAAAACTTGGTCGCGAAAGCAAATGTAAAAAGAAAATACATTATATGTTGGCACCCTTTCAAAAGTTTATCATTGGTAGATCTAGGGGAGGGGGGCTCCCCATTTTTTCGGAAAATTTATTAAAATTATCGAAAATGAGACTATTATTACCTGTTTTATTTTATTCTGAATCCCCTTTTTAAATTGTCTGGATCCAAGCCTTTAAAAAAACAAAACAAAACAAAATAAAAAATATTGACCTGTTAAATGCGCACTTAAAACTGAACAGTTTATTGGTAGAAAAATACTTTGTCATATTCCATATATTCTTACTTACTTTATTTAGCAGTTCTGCTTAATATTTGTGACAATATGGTTAATATTCATTTTCTACAAAAAGTTCAGTTTAATATAATGTCTATCATTCCTGAAGATCAAATGAATACAGGTAAATATTGAATAACATCTCTCATTATTAACCAATCAAACTGTTTAATCCTTAATACAACTCAGTCGTTCAATCGATCTTTATAGAAGAGGTACCCAATGGGGAAACCACTAAAATGTATCGATTTATGAAATTTAATGTTTCTGTGTTTATTGTTTTTGTTTTTTATGACATTTTGTAATGAATATTTCGTGTATTTAGAATAACATGGGGAGTAAGTTAGTTATACACTTCGGTATAGGTGTTTCTGGATTAGAAACCCCTCCGGCTGTCTGGGTTTCTAATCCAGAAACACCTATACCTCAGTGTATAACTATTACTGACATTCAGAATTTCAATGGGACATTTTCAGATGGAATGTGATAACGGGCACATGGTCCCCTCTAATCCCAATCACTGCCTTGCAATTTATATTAATTAAACCTGTTTTTAGCGACCACCTGTCTTGTGTGACCCTATTTCCATGTTCCTTAGGAAGGTGACACATGACAGGTTTGACTAGTACACTTATACTATCCTATAGATTTCTAATATTTTATATTTGTTGATTTGCTGTGGAACATTTTTATGAATTGTATTCAATGTCTTCCTTATTAAATTGTACTTAAATCCTTGAGTGGCTTGACAGTGTTTTTGTGACGACGAGCTTGGTAATTAAAAATCACTTAATTTATCTGCTTTATGCAGATCTTATTGAGTGGAAAGTAATGTTGTATCTGATGCAATGATGACAATACTTAGGACACCTAACGAAGCTGATGATTAAAAACATAAGCGTTACCATGTCTGAGTAATTAGATACAAGTTTATAATAAGAGGGTTGCACACCTTAGATACAATTTAATGTTACGTTTATAATACAAGTGTTGCATGACTTATTTCATTGATTATTTTTTAACAGGTTGAGCCCAGTGATACTATAGAAAATGTTAAAGCCAAGATTCAGGACAAAGAAGGTATAAATATCTTGGATACATTAGAAAAAAATTGCAAGGCTTTGAACAAGTCAAAGAGATAATGAAATTTTATTCAAGATATTTCCAAAGTTGCACAATAGACGTGGTAATACATCTCGACTGATTACGTTCCTCCATCTAAAGGAAAAAAAACGGATTCGACCGATGTTTGTCGATATAAATGCGCCAATCATGGGTCAAAGGCTGTAAACAGGCACATATATTATACACATGGTCATTTTTATAAATTTTATTCATCTGAAAAGATTTTCACAGCAGATTTAACAGCAAACATGTCTCAAGAATTTTACTAGACAGATCAGGTTACTGATGTTTCATGACCACTAGCCCAAAGTAATTTTCACTAGACTCGGGAATCAGGCTAGCGCCTAAAGTCGAGGACTGCCGGTATGTAAAATTTATCAAAGAAGTATCAAATATGAATACAATGTAGAAAAAACTGGCATACCAGGAGAAAACAACTGACTTGCTACAAGTTTACTGGCAAACTGAACTACAATACTATGCTACATGGTAACAACCCCCACCCCCATCTGATATTTTTCTGTCCTTGATTGGAATGTTTATTAGTATTTTAGAGAATATCCTTGAATTGCATGTTTACTTGTTGTGTAGGTATTCCCCTTAACTGTTTTTTATTTGTAATATAGGAATTCCCCCTGACCAACAGAGATTGATCTTTGCTGGTAAACAGTTGGAAGATGGCAGAACATTGTCCGACTACAACATCCAGAAGGAGTCTACCCTTCATCTTGTCCTTCGTCTCCGTGGTGGTGCCAAGAAACGTAAGAAGAAGAATTACACCACACCAAAAAAGAACAAACACAAGAAGAAGAAGGTTAAATTGGCTGTCCTTAAATATTACAAGGTGAGACAACTATAGAAGGTTAAATTGGCTGTCCTTAAATATTACAAGGTGAGACAAAGTCATAGAACTAATGGGTGTCAAATTGAAAGAGAACACCCATCTTCGAAATTAGATGCCCGAGACCAGTAAAATCTGTCTCGGTCTTGTAAAAATCCCCAAACCATAGGTCTGCCTGGATTCTGTATAATATTGGCAACTTTTAATTTAAAAAAAAAATCAATTCCGACAGCCTGTATGCCTTTTAAAGAACATACAATGTTTAGAAATAAAGAATTATTGTGATCTCTAAAATAATAAATAATTAGATATTTCATCTTGTCATGTGTAGGTGCCATATTCTTTAGAATGAGATAGTCAAACCTGTATTAATGGGTCACTTTCTAGTCTTAAGACAAGGTGGCCTTATAATACAGGTGACCATATGGGAGGGTTTGACTGTACATGTCTATAATGCTATGATGACAACCAATTTTAAGAAGCTGATGATTATAAATAGCTTACCAAAAGTCTGAGCATTCTTTGATTTTCATCAGTTATTAGCAAGGGATGTCCAGTGGGCAAGATGCTCAAATGTTACATTTTTGGTGCAAGCTGTATATCTGACACCACTAGACATGCCTTAATGAAACTTTAGGATTACTTTGCTTATTATTATTACTATATTAAGAATCCTAAATTTGTGAAACTCTTTGATATCAAATATGACTTTTGATACAGTAATAAAGTTTTGGTCTTAGTGGTATCTTGGAAACCACTTGACATACCCTAATGCAGGGATCGAATTTAACTTTTTTTTCCACTAGCAAAAAAATAGCCAGTACAAATTTTTTTCACAAGCTAAATTAAATTACTACTAGCTAATATTTTTATATAAAAATTTAATGATTATTGGACATTATAACATTAATTAGGCAAGTCTGGCAAGACTATATTAGAATTCAGGCAATAAATTAGCTCACAAAGGAGCATTATAAATAAAATATTTCCATCCTAATATTTTTTACTTGATTTTAGATTTTGAAGCCTGTTTTTTTTTTTTCTTCAAATTGTCCCATATTAAAATGAAATGGTTGGGCCAAAAAAAAATCTAGGTTCGGCATTTATTTTATTTTTTTTACTATTGGCAAAATCGGAAATAGTTGTTCCGGAATCCGATTCCGGTATTTCATGTTCGAAATTTCCGGTAAGGCTGTTTTATGACAAGTTACGCAGTTTTTCTACCTTCTTTGCTCTCAATTTCAGCAAAAAGCTAGCGGTTGAATAAATAAAACATTGCTGCTGATTAAACAACAAAAATGGTTATCCAAATTCTGGGTACTTTTGTAAATTTAACAGTCACAGCCACTTAACTACGATATTATACACAAAACTGAAAGTAGCAAAATTTAGCACACTCACATTTTTTTCCGAGTTCTATTTGGCTTTTACTCACTAAATTTAATTGTTGCTCGCTAATACTCGCATTTAGCGAGTATTTCCCATTAAATTCGATCCCTGTAATGATACTAGGAATACCAATACTCTACCTGTTAAAACATCTTGTATCTTCATTTTGACATCCTGTCTGATGAATGATCTTACAAATTATGGCCAGCAAACAGACTGTCATGGAAGGAAATCGTGTTTGCTGTCTTATAACAGATTAAAAAAAAACTTAAGCTTTCTATAGTGTTAAAATGGAAATATATATTTCACTCTCAAACAGGATAAAGCCTGTCTACTGACAGACTTTACTTGTTTGTATTGTTTTGTACAGATATGCTCAAAAATTTAATTTGGCAGATTGTTGCCCTCCATCTACATTTTTAGCTCACCTTATCACTTGGCGTCTGTCGTCTGTTAACTTTTCACATTTTAATCTCCTCTAAAACTTGGTATGAAGCATCTATGGAAGGTCCTCTATAAAGATTGCTCATTGCGTCCCGATCCATTAACAAACATGGCAGCTACAAGCAATTCTTGTTTCTGATTGGCCGATTTTTAAAAATCTTCTCGTCTGAAACCGCTTGGCCAAATGAACCGAAACTTGGTAGGAAGTATCTTGGCGTCCGCCATCCGTTAACTTTTCACATTTTAATCTTCTCCTCTGAAACCGCAAAACCAATTGATCTGAAACTTGGTAGGAATCATCTATGGAAGGTCCTCTATAAAGATTGCTCATTTTGTCCCGATCGGTTAACAAACATGGTGGCCACAGGCAGTTCTTTCTGATTGGTTGATTGATTTCTAACAAAAAATCTTCTCCTCTGTTAAAAGAAAGATAACTCTTGCCATTATCTCCCTTAGAAATTAAATAATGCTGATATAGTGTAACATATTTATTCTATACATTACAAGTAGGTATTCATATTTTAATATTCTTTTTAGCAAACCTTACCAAAGGCAATATGAGCTTTTGCCATTACTGGGTGTTCGTCGTCTGTCATCCGTTTACTTTTCACATTTTAATCTTCACCTCTGAAAACCCTTGGCGAAATGAACTGAAATTTGGTAGGAATCATTTATGGAATGTCCTCTCTAAAGAGTGGACATTTTGTTATCCATTACCAAACATGGCCACCACAGGCAATTCTTGTTTCTGATTGGACGATTTTTTTTAATCTTCTCCTCTGAAACTGCTTGGCCAAATGAACCAAAACTTGGTAGGAAGCATCTATGGAAGGTCCTCTATGAAGATTGGTTATTTCGTCCAATTCAGTTAACAAGCATGACTACCGCCAAAGCTTGGTAGGAATCATCTGGAATGTCCTCTATGAAGATTGCTCATTTCGTCTCGATCGGTTAACAAACATGGGTTATCGGGGTACCACCTAAACTTGGTAGGAAGCCTCTATGGAATGTCCTGTATGAAAATTACTCATTTCGTCCCGATGGGTTAGCAAACATGGCCACCACGTGCAATTCTTGTTTCTGATTGGTCGATTTCTAAAAAAAAGTCTTCTCCTTTGAAACTGCTTAGCCATATGCACCAAAACTTGGTAGGAAGCATATACATGTATGGAAGGTTCTGAATTAAGTTTCCTCAAAGCAGAATGAAAGGTGAGCGACACAGGCTCAGCACACTGAGCCTATAGTTCCATCTGTCAACAGTAAAATTTAACCTTGTAATTCAACAAATACAGTTGTTGCCCTACACAATTATTTTGGGAAAATAAGAGGTAAACTTGTGCTATATCATTAGATTGAAGGATTTCTTTAATGGTTATTTTTTAAACCAAATAAAATTTTAACACTTTATTCAGATGACAAATAAGTATGTATGAATTCAGATTATTGGTGCAATGTATTATGAACATTTCAAATGTATGACTGGTAGTAGGTCCCTATCCATCTGATACAATGATGACAATACTTAGGACACCTAACGAAGCTGATGATTAAAAACATAAGCGTTACCATGTCTGAGTATCATAAACAAAGTCAGAATTGTCTTGCCCGTTGTTTGTGCCAATCAAATCATTAGGCCAGTCATAGTGGCAACGTTTTACCTACTGAGTGATTCATTGTTTGTAACCACAATCAATCAATAATCTTAAGACTACATTTGTGAGGGTGGTTTTTTTTTTGTAGGACAATCTTACTGTTAGTCATAGTGAACTATATTAATCCCTTTAAGTTTTTATCTGAACCTGCTTGCAAGATCTTCCTAGCAGCATTTTCATTGGTTAATTTAAAGTTCATCTGGACAAAAGGTTAAATCAGATTGGCCTGTACAAATAAAATGTGAACAATTTATTCAGATAACAAATAAGTATGTACTTCAGTTTCGGTGGTTGGCTGGCTTAATATTGTGCAGATTTACATGCCTGCAGAATACTGGGAGGAATTTGTTCTAATTTTATAATTGATTTTAGATTTGACAATGCCATTATGACACCTAATCTAAAGAATCTGATGATTATAATCCAAGCTTACCAAAAGTCTGAGCACATGTCAATCCTGTCAGCAGTCCTCATTATCTCTTACTGTTATCAAGATAAACTCGATCAAAAAGGTGCACAAAAGTGCAAAATTCCCCGCTTTCTTATTTTTCATCAAATTTAATGCATTTTTTTTTCATTGAAAAGTGGCTCAAATCACAAAATTTTACATATTTTGAAGATGTACATAATAAATTTTTTTATTGTTTATTTAATCAAAAAATATTTCCCAAAACTACTAAGCTATTTTGAACCAACTAGTCAGATGGTTCAGGTCTTGTATAAGGCCAAAAATAAAAATAGGCTTGTTTGCTGTTGGTTGATCGACCCTCCAAAATTGGGGCCGACCCAAAAAATGTTATTGCCAGTTGTGACAAAAAAAATTTTTTTTTTTTTTTTTGCATTTTCGGTAAATCCAGATTTGTACTTTTCCCGTTTGATCCGCACTTTATTGTAATCTTGTTCTAGATTCTCGGAAGTACTCGTATATTATATGCATATTTTTCTCCCAAAAAAAAAGCCTACCTACCTACCCTCCCCTTCTAAGTATGGGTAGGCCAACAGCAAACAAAGATATTTTTTAAGTCTGGCATAACCTAGCCTTGAAATAAAAGGATTATTTGTATTTATAGCCAATTATGGTGTCTCATTTTATTCTGCTGATCCCGAAAAGTTCAGCTATTAAAAATTTGATTCAATTTTTGGTATAAAATTTCAACTGGAGGCCTACATCCTATTTCAATGTTAAGTGTGTTAGTAAAAACATAAATATGCTGTGATGACAATATACCTCATGAAGCTGATGATTTAACAAAGCTTACCAAAAGTCTGAGCAACTAACCTTATAATTATATTATTATTATTCTCAGTTTGTCCTTCTGAGATCATAGTTTGACACAAAAATATCTTCATAAGCTTTGAATATTTATTTTAGGTAGATGAGAATGGTAAAATCACCAGATTGAGACGTGAATGTCCCAATGAAGAATGTGGAGCTGGAGTTTTTATGGCCAACCATTTTGATAGACAATACTGTGGAAAATGTTGTCTGACATATGTCTTCATCAAACAAGACCAGAAATAAATCCACAATAAAGCTTTGAAGAAGAAGATTATATTTATTTTACTTTCACCTTGTGAATTACTTGTTTATTCTCTCAACACAATTATTGTCGAATCCATGTGCATCTCACAGTTCACATAGGTTTTGTTTATGGTGTTTAACGCCACTTTCAACAATATTTCAGTTATATCATGGCGGTCAGTTTTATTGGTGGAGAAAACAACTGACCTGTCGCAAGTCACTGACAATCTTTATCATCGCCTCTTTAGTGGTGATGGGCACTGATTGCACAGGTAGTTGTAAATCCTACTACCATACGATCACGGCCACGCCGGCCCCAGTTCACATAGTTTATTACTATTTATTCTCTGGCAATTCCCATGTGTATCTAACAGTTAACATAGTTTAATATTGTCATATTTTCTTTGTTTGGGCTTTACAACTGGTGTCATTAATAGGACAAGAGACGCTTACCCTTGTTAGCTCACCTGACCCAAAGGGTCATGTGAGGTATTGCCATCACTTGGTGTCCGTCCGTTAACTTTTTCATATTTTAATCTACTCCTCTGAAACAACTGGGCCAAATGGAACCAAACTTGGCAGAAAACATCTATATAAGGTCCTCTATAAAGTTTCTTCATTTCGTCCCATTCTGCCAACAAATATGGCCACCAAGGGCAATTCTTGTTTCTGATTGGCTAATGTTAAAAAAATCTTCTCCTCTGAAACTGCTTGGCCAAATGGAGCCAAACTTGGCAGGAAGCATCTATGTAAGATCCTCTATAAAAAAAAATCATTTTTTTCCATTCTGCCAACAAACATGGCTGCTGTTACTAAAAATAGAACATATGGTAAAATTGCAGGTTTTTGGGTAATAACTCAAAAACCGTTAATAATATCAAAAATCTGACATGGGGTAAAAATGATCAGCACAGCAAGATCTACCTACCCTGCAATTTTGAAGTAAATCTGATTACCCATCTTGGAGTTATTGCCTTTTTTTCATCAAATTTTAAAAAAATTTAATATTTTTCGTCCTTTATTTCAAAAACTATAAGAGATAGATGCTAAGATTAAATTGCAAAAATGTGCATCATGTCAAGATCTACCTACACTGCAATTTATAAGTAAATACCATTACCCATTTTGGAGTTGTTGCCCTTTTTTCATCAAATTTTTTTTTGTATTTTAATACTTTTCGTCTTATATTTCAAAAACTATAAGAGATAGATGTTAAGTTTAAACTGCAAACGTGTTCAGCATGGCAAGATCTACCAACCCTGCAATTTTGAAGTATATCCCATCGCCCATTTTGGAGTTTTTCATCAAATTTTAATACTGTTCGTCTTATATTTCAAAAATTATAAGAGAGAGATATTAAGTTTAAATTACAAAAATGTGCAGCATGTCAAGATCTACCTACACTGCAATTTTGAAGTAAATGTCATTACCCATTTTAGAGTTATTGCCCTTTTTTCATCAAATTTTAAAAATTTTAATACTTTTCGTCTTATATTTCAAAAACTATAAGAGATAGATGTTAAGTTTAAATTGCAAAAATGTGCAGCATGTCACGATCTACCTATCCTGCAATTTTGAAGTATATCCCATTACCCATTTTGAAGTTATTGCCCTTTTCTATAAGAGATAGATGTTAAGTGTAAACTGAAAACATGTTCAGCTTGTCAAGACCTACATGCCCTGCAATTTTGAAGTAAATCTTATTACCTGTCTAGGAGTTATTGCCCTTTTTTCATAATTTTTTAGCTCACCTGGCCCAAAGACATTATCTTTTATGCAGAAATATAGAAAACAGTTAAGGTAATGATTATCTCCCTTTGAAATTTGCTTCAGTATCATTCTATTGTCAGGTGAGCGATACAGGCTCAGTGGGCTGAGCCTCTAGTATCATTTGGTATCGCTAACAGTTTTCTGTGGGAGTTAATGTAACCTATGCATTCGTTTCTGTCGTTGTTATATATTTGGATTGTCCCATTTCATAATGTTCCTTGTAACTTGGGTGAATGTTGTTTAACTGAAGTGAGCAGTTTATCAGATATATCATGCCAAGATCAATTTACTTTTCGATGAGATGATGGTGATATCCGCTTTGTACTAGAACAGCATGCTTAGTTGTATTTTTATAGTGCTAGCTGACAGATACAACATTTGCTCAACCAGGACACATTAATCCTGATTCCAAGCCAACCCATCTTTGTTCTTACTCCTTTACAATACACTGTGCACTTAGCAGATAAGCTGCAAATATAAATTCTAGTCTTTGGTTTGACCTGATCAGTGCTCGAACCCACAATCTATCACACTCCCTGTGAGCTTGCTAACCATTAAGGTTATTTATTATAACTTGGATATCCAACATTTGCCTTGCAATGTATATTAACACACTTTGTATGCATGCATTTTTTAGCAAGAAAATAAAATTGTAGATGTAGATTGATATCCCTCCGATAGGTTATTAATTTCATTGCATAAAACTTCACTGTTATTGCACAAGGGCAATGTTGTAGACCAACACTTGTGTTATTTTTTATGTAGTCTTGCTGTATATTAGAATTATTTGGTCCAGATAAACCAAACATTGAGTGGTAACAATTAAAATGTTATTGCTTTTTTTGGCAATATTAGTGTTAATACTAATTCAACAATAAGTAGTGAGATATTTAACCGTTATTGCAATACAGTTTCTCTTTGTCGACTAATATTAATATCGTGTTTATTGCAGTTTTGTATCGTGCATATATTAGCCACTCATGGATCGAGAAGAAGCAAACAAACTTCATTAAAAGCATTTATAACGAAATTACAATAAGGATCATTGTTGCCATAACGACTGTTTACACATAATATGTCATACTATGTAGCTACCGGTACTTGTTCAAATTTCAGTTCAATTGATGGACAAATGTTGATATACTAACTCTTTAGTAGTGTTAACCCCTAATAATGTTCTAATTTTGTTGGTTGGAGGGCAAGGTCATCAGACAAACAAAAGCCCTATTAAGGCTCATTCATGCCAAGTTTGGTTCAAATTGGCCTTGTAAAGTCAGATGAGAAGATTTTTCAAGTTAGTAGACAAGGATGGACACAAAGTTTTGGTATAAGTTCACATGATCTTTTTGGCCAGGTGAGCTAGAATTGGACTGAAAATAAATATAAACAAGACGAAGGGCTGTCGTGGTCGTGATCATATGGTAGATGGATTTTACACAACCTATGCAATCCATGCCTATCGCCTTTAAATGTTTGATTTGAAAGCTGCTCGTGGCAAGGTGTACTCGATACAACATTATGTGATATAGTTTGTCAGTGACTTGGGGTGGGTCAGTGGTTTCCTTCATCAATAAAACTGACCGCCACAATATAACAGATATTGTTGAAAGTGGCGTTAAGCACCCTAAACAAGATGTTGATGCAACAATGACTTACATTTGATGGAAATATGCAAATTATTCTGATTTTGATCACAAATCATTTGAAAATCCCTGAAACCATTGAGCCAAATTAAACCAAACCTTGCTAGGGTGGTCTCCTTTCAAAAATATGTCCTGCAGCACTGCCCTCCATCCAAGATAGCTGTTTCTAAATAAAGAAATTTCTTTAAATTACTTTGTTTTTTTAAGCTGAAATTTTAACTACAAATACATGATAATATAATAAAATGTTTAATATATATTTTGGGTTTTCTATCAAATTTAGAATTTTGGTGATTTTTACAGAATATGCAAATTGCTCTTTTTCTTTCAACAAAATACATTTACCAAATCTCCTCTAAAATCTTAAAGCAAACCTAATGGCCCTCTTTCAAAATTGTGTCTGGTGATCCTGTTAACTTTCCAATATGGCCATTTTTACTATATTAAACAGATCATACAGAACTAATAAACCGACATTTTCTCATCAAATGAGCTTAAATTTGAATATTAATCTCATTCTTAGCAATAATGTGTTTCAAATTAGTTGGATTCCAACTTTGGTAATTATCCTGGAAGGTTCTTGAACCTATTATTTAGGGGGGAACTACCTAGCATCCATAATACATTTCTGGAACCAGAAGTACAAAACCTGTGACATGTAATGATTGGATTTGAAAATGAAATTAGTTTCAACTTTGTTAAGCATCCTGGAAGACTCCGACCTATTTTTTGTTGAAAAGGTACCTTGCCACCTATATTACTGAAACCAAAAGAACAATGCACTAGATGTGACATGGAACAATTGGATCTCAAAATAATAGAATTCCAACTTGAGTCAATTTCTTGGAAGACTCTTCCTATTTATTATATGGTACAATGTTGGGAGATTTAGGGACTATTGATCAGTTTTAGGGGCCAGATGAAAGGGAGGCAGATGTTTTGGCTTCAAACAGAAGTTGCCAATGGAATGCAGCATCTGTATGCATTACAAATTTAGTCTGATACAAACGAAAACTAGTCTGGTGTCATGTCCCTGGGGTAGAGAGTTATTTTTAAGAATCTAGTTGGAGTATTCTCCATTACATGTTGTTCAAGACATCATCACCAGGTGAGCGATATAGACTCATGTGAGTCTTTAATTGCCAAAATTATACTTATCTATACTCTGTAAAAAAAAAACCGCATAATGGGTTTTTTTCCAAATTTTCTGTGTCCAAGTCGATGTTTTACAGCAATGTTTTAGTATATTGAGCTATAATTTCACACACCAATGTCATACAGGTTTGAAGACGAAAAAACATTTGATAAATTGGGTCAATTTCCTGTGACGTTAATGTGAGTATCCAGGGGCGTAACAACAACGGTAGCAAAAAAGCACGGGCCTACACATATTTTTTCAACAACAAAAATTGCAAAAAAAAAAAATTGCTTGCTTCATTTGCATTACACACCATGCGTATATTGGAAGCGGGCACTTTATCTCGAGTTCATTGATCAATTCTCCAGTGATTTGGAGCAGAGATTAGCTACACCACGACCACAGTTTTTGGATACTCACAGCTTTTAAAAATGATTTGCTGGATGGAGTCGATCTCGAACACTTCAAACGGGAGATAGCTAGGTGGAAATTGAGATTGGCAATCGAGGTCCAAAAACCAAGAAGTCTGTCGGAAACATTGGCAGAGTTGGATTCTTTTCTTTATCCTACCATTGGAAGAATGTTGCTGATCTTGCTAACCGTGAATACCAGTATCCACCGCTGCGTCTGAAAGGTCATTTAGCACAATTCGCAGAATCAAAACTTACCTGCGCTCAACAATGAAAAATGAACTTCTTTCTAGCATTGGCATTGTAACGTGAATCGAGCGGTACGTACGTATCTTGCTTTGACAATAAACAAAAATAAAAGAAAGAAAAATGTTTGTTCTACTACTGGTTTCGGGTTCGTATCCTGTTTCCCAGAATTTGTGAAGTTAAATAGTTAACGAGGACAGTATAAACATACCACTTGTACAGTGGTTATGATTAGATAGTTCTGCGGGGATGTGTCGCGTTCATTCCTTGATCCGACTTTACCCGAACTACCTATATCTTGCACACCAGAATCAGACAACCTATTCATTGACCGAGTAAATGGAGTGGACTGATATCTGTCCATCTGAAAGTTTTCTATTTGTTGATTTAATTTCTGAATTTCTCGCTCAAGATCTTTTGTGTCGTCGTTTGGGTCATGAAGCTCGTAACACGAGTCAATCCTAGCCATTGTTTTTCTTCTAAATTTGTCTATTTACAGAATACCTATAAAATCTAACCTCACAAATCCCACCGTGGCTGCCACCACTTTTGTAACGCGAATCGAGCGGTACGTATCTTGCTTTGACAATAAACAAATATAAAAGAAAGAAAAATTAAGAAAAATGTTTGTTCTACTACTGGTTTCGGGTTCGTATCCTGTTTCCCAGAATTTGTGAAGTTAAATAGTTAACGAGGACAGTATAGACATACCATTTGTACAGTGGTTATGATTAGATATGTCTGCTGATATGTTTATATAATTTAAAATAAAACAAACAAAAAATACTGCATATGACCCTTCAGTTCTAAGGGATGGAAAAACCTATTGTATTACCTATGATGTCTGAACAAGCTATTTAAGCAAAACTATAGTCTTACTTCAGCATAAAGTGATCATATAACAACGAACATATGCCACAGTGGACGTATGATACAGTGGATAAATGACACAGTAGATATATGCTATAATGGATATATGACTCGATGGATATATGCTACAATGGATATATGACAATGATTTATAACATGATGGATATATGCTACAATTGATATATGATTGGATGGATATATGCCACAGTAGCTATATGACCTTAATCTAGCAATCTATGGTTTGCACAATTATATTTGTATTCCCTCTTCACATTGAAATACCTAAATTACACGCTTCACATGTATCTATAGGGATGCATCTATCCAGACCTTTATCTGGAACCTTATGTCACTTCTATGACATATCTCTCTAGAGACGTTTCTCCAAATCATTTGTCTACCACAGTAGACTAGGCTGCATCCAGGATATACCACACAAATTGCAATACACCTTTCCACTATCTCAAGATAAGCCCGCCTCCCCTTATCAACCCATAGCAACACAGCATCCTAGGACAAGCTAATCAACAAAATGGCGGTCACTACAAAACTTGATGTGTTACCACACACTATAAATATTGATCATTTCAAGGATAAAACACTTACTGGACGATCAAAAGACCAGGGATATAATTATTTCACATTGGGATACATTCATAGTATACATTTTTGTGAAGTTAATGATAATGAGGTGGACATTGCACCCAAGTGTTACCGGTCTATGAGAAAAAATTAACAACGCATATAAATAAAAGGAATTATTAATACTATTTTGTTGAATTTAAAGTATATCTCTATTTTCAATAAATATGCCTCATAAAAATTTACAAGTTTTTATCAGTAAGATGATAAAAATGAAAATAATTATTATCATATTACAGACTTGTAGCATGTAATGTTTGTTTTCTCGTTATCAAATAATCTTATCTACAAATAATTTCTACAGTATATATGTATTTGACTGATTCAATATATAACACCAAAAATTTATCAAAACCATTATTTATTTCTTATATAAAATTAGAATGTACATTATGATACCTTTGAACACACATATGTGTCTTCTGTTATATTA
>MJUT01004946.1:146156-160032 GCA_002080005.1 Gigantidas platifrons
AAAAAAAAACTGCATATGACCCTTCAGTTCTAAGAGATGGAAAAACCTATTGTATTACCTATGATGTCTGAACAAGCTATTTAAGCAAAACTATAGTCTTACTTCAGCATAAAGTGATCATATAACAACGAACATATGCCACAGTGGACGTATGATACAGTGGATAAATGACACAGTAGATATATGCTATAATGGATATATGACTCGATGGATATATGCTACAATGGATATATGCTACGATGGATATATGCTAGAATGGATATATGACTGGATGGATATATGCCACAGTAGCTATATGACCTTAATCTAGCAATCTATTGTTTGCACAATTATATTTGTATTCCCTCTTCACATTGAAATACCTAAATTACACGCTTCGCATGTATCTATAGGGATGCATCTATCCAGACCTTTATCTGAAACCTTATGTCACTTCTATGACATATCTCTCTAGAGACGTTTCTCCAAATCATTTGTCTACCCCAGTAGACTAGGCTGCATCCAGGATATACCACACAAATTGCAATTAAGATCCTTTATACAAACTCACTATTGCTACTTGTCGATCTTCACTGTTCGAGCTACTAACACAGAATTCCTCTTCCATCAGAAATTTCAACTTTTATATACCCTGTTTTGGACTATACCATTTTATACAGACGATTCCAAAAGTCTGCATCATCAAAACGATTTCATTTAACCCAATGATAACCATAAAGCGTGTAAATGCTCAGACTATTTCCGTGGATTATTTCATATCCCAACCCGTTTATGATTCTGTCAACTATCGTAGTAATTATAAATAATATGGAAACTCAAAATAAAAACATAGAAACTATTCGTATGCCTAAAATGTTATATTTAACCAACAGCTCGATAATAAAAAAAATAGTCTATAGTTTCGGAAGTTGTAACTTAATAGTTTGTATGCAAAATGTGTACAGTAAACAGGAAAATAATGTCTTGCCGTTCGTTAAAACAATATACACAAAAAGGGGAAATTCGTGGAAGTGGGGAAAGAAATTATACGGTCAAGTGCGTAAATTATCACCTATATATAGCCCTAATTTATTTTTAGAATTTGCATACACATTTTAAATACGTGTTAACTAATTTTGTCACAATGACATCCCGTTAAAACCCTTGCGAGTAAGCGAGCATTTAGGGTTTTATTATTAGAACTATTCCAGACTGGCTTTGACTGACAATGAAGGGGTCACTTTTTGAAACTATAATGTTACAATATAAGATATTCGCTATCAATGTATGTATGTATTGTTCATGTATACATGTATTATTGTTGCATGCATAATGTTATAATACATCTGGTGTCCATCGAGCACGACCAGCTGGCGGCAAAAACAATTTCTGTTATGTTGCTTTTTTATGAATTAAGTATAGCATTAATATAAAGTGTTCGGTATATGCTGTTGTAAGTTTTAAATATAGGTGTAGCAGATACGAAACAGCTTAACGAGGTAGAGAGCTTCCGAAAAAAAAAATTGCAGGAAACATTATCAGAAGAAATACAATAAGGTCTTCCCTTGGTAGGGAAAATACATTTATAAAGTACCTTAGTACAAGAGTATTTTTGAATTTCATAATAGGTCTACATGCACATGTACATGTATGCAAGTTTCACATGGGAGCCATAAAATAACCTATGAGAACTATGTCATACAATTCCCCACGGATACTATGTCATAGAATTCTCCATGGAAACTATGTCATAACATTTCCTATGAGGAGCAACATTCCCCACTGAAAAAATTCAATATTTATGACATCCTACAATATCTTAAATGGCGCAGCCTCGAAGATCGACGTAGAGATGCACGCTTTATTATGATGTATAAAATCTCCCATAACAAGGTGGCAGTCAGTAAAAGTGCCAGACTTTCACCACCTCTGAGACACTCCAGAAACATGCACTCTCAGTCATATCAGGTCCCACTATGTGGGACACAACAGAGAAAGGCATCATTTTCCCCTCGCACCATTGTAGTTTGGAACCGCCTACACCAGACTGCAGTGCTGAGTGACTCGGTCGAGTCCTTTAGGGCTGCCATTACCTCATCTTAAAATTCACTCCCTGTTTTGTACATATTTTTAAACTTATTTTCTTATTGTTACTTTTTTGTTCCTTTTTCGCAACCCTTGACATAATCTTCAAACTGTTGAAGTAGGTCAATAATTGGTAGAAGTAGAAGTATGCTCTTTAATCTTCAATTAGCGTCATCTTGACACGAGAATTCTGTTTTATAATGCAAATATTCTTCCCCACTTAGATTACTGTTGTTCAATTTGGGGGGGGGGGGGTTGTAGTAAGTATTTACTTGAAAATTTACTAAAATTACAAAAAAAGGGCTGCAAGAATTATTCTAGATGAGCACGATTTTAAAAAACCGATCTAGCGAACTGTTTCTGGAATGTGGGATTGTTCCAATTACGAAAAGAATACTTTATCACAAGGCTTTATTAATGTATAAATCTAAAAATGAATTCGCCCCGGAATATTTATCAAATCTTATTGTTTCTGCAAATAACAAGGAGTCATACAATACCAGATTTTCATCATCAGACAATTTCCTTGTTCCCAAACCAAATACAGAATTATGCAAATCAAGTTTTTCCTTTAGTGGGCCAAAAGTATGGAACTCACTACCAAATGAAATTAAAACCTCGAAAACTGTATTTGAATTCAAAAACTCTTACAAATTATTAAATTTTTGATAAACTGATTTTTTTTTTCTCTAATTGTTTGTGTTATATTATTTAAAATATGTGAATATGTTATTGTGTTATATATACTTTGCTGATATCTATGTCCATGTACTTATGTATTGTTTCCAGAGAGCCTTATTGAAAATTGGTATAATCCAAATAAGTTACTCTCTCGAAATAAAGATTTTTTTATTTATTTATTTACTGATCTTCTCTTGTGTACTTATTCAGTTGCGCGTTTGTTAAATGATCTCTATTGTAGTATTGTAGTTTCGTTATTGTTCCCTTTGGATATTCTAGAGCGAATACTTAATCCATCAATAGGCAGACACCTAGGTCGACTTCGATTTAATTAACTCGGGTTACTCGTTGATATGGTCGTGAAATCGCTTTGCGAAAATGCGCATGCGTACATAAAAGCCAAATCGAATGGAAACTCTCCAGTCGGGTTAACTCTCAAAATGGAGTACTTCATTCAAGAATTGATGAATGACAATGGCACTATATTATATTTTATTAAAAGAAACGTAGATCTGTCAATTATTCTTCTTACCTGTATTCAAAAAAGACACGTGCCACTTGTTTCTAACTTTGCCGAGACAATTGTACCAGAGTTTTCATCCACGGACTTCCGCATGCACTTCAGGATTGACCGGGCAACATTTGAAATAATTCTGCAGACAATTGCACCACATTTAATCTCCAATAATGTTAGTGGTAAAGAACAAATCCCACCAGAAAGACAATTTATTGTTCATATGGTACATTTCAAACCAGGAGTCCATGCGAGAAGCAGCCAATTTATTTGGCATTTCGATCTCGACTGTTCATGGGACAGTATTGAAAGTTTGCCATGTATTCAACCAGATATTTAAACACGTAAGTTAAACAAAACGTGTTTTAATCTTGACACAAAATTGGAAATAAGTTAATTCCTCCCAGACAGGATCGGATGGCTGTTTATATGTTGCTTTACATACACAGGCATATAAAAGACAATGGTCCTTTTATCTGTGTCGCAAACAGTTCAATAATTATCCACAATTTGTACACTAAGAATATACAATTAAACTACGGGGCAAAAGGTGTACTTTGACTATACTATGCATATGCCGAGTGAACATATTACCAATTACAGATTAAATATTTTATCAGCCAACTATTACTCAAATTCTAACATAACATCAACAAACCGACATACCAGTCGGAAACGACAGCTAATCCCCCTGCCCGTCCGAAAGCTTAGAGTATACTTCAAGTCTGTCGTGTGGAAAAGTAGGTTGAAATTACTCAATTATCAGCTTACTTTGCATTACTCTCCAACGTATCTACTGCAAGAAGTCATTTTCATTTTTTTCTTACCGCATTTTCTCCGCCATCTTTCCTTTTTACTCTACTCGACTAAACCTGCCCATGGTGTGGGTTGAACTCGAGTTGGGTCAAAATATCAAAATGATGACGTTGCAGAGTAACTCGCACTGTTCGGTTGGAACTCTAGTAACTAGCGTAACCCGAGTTTATCAAATCGAAGTCGACCCTCCGTTATCTTATCAGGTAAACAACAATAATGGACTATGTTGATGGTCATTTCCGTAAGTACACCCTCTAATAATATAGATCTACCCACAGTATCTTGACGTTTAATCTAGCGAAATAATAGAGACAAATCTGTATAAAATCGGTATATTATATATATAACACAATATCTTGACGTTTAATATATAATATACCGATTTTATACAGATTTTCTCTATTATTTCGCTAGATTAAACGTCAAGATACTGTGATCTACCTGCATCATTGTGAAAATGTTACTAACATTGCATATTTATTGTAATAATTTATGTTTAAATAACATGCACACGTAGACAATAAATACAATTTCGCATTAGATAAACAAAATGTATGGGTTCACAATATGGTCTACCGTCATTATCTAGTCTATGTTATAATTGTGTAATTTCCCTATGAAATTTGGATTAATTAAGGATGTGTGCAGATAGATTTTTTGTTATGATAAGGTGTGATATATATCTATATACATTTATAAAGTTCTGATTTTTTTTTCTGTATTTTTTTTTTTTCATTTTGATGACGAGTTCTAGGTTTTTCTTTTAAAAATTTAAATGATGTCGACTTTCAATTAATATGAAAATTAAAGAAAATACACATTTTGACAGAAAACAAAGCAATTAAAAAAAATAGCTTAAAAACCCTCAAAAATCAATATTTTATTTATATTTCATTTCTCAATATAATAATATTTGTACAATATTTTTTGTTATAAAAAGTACACACGCATAAATATTAAAAGCTATTAAATACCAACTTAAAAAGACCAGAAACTACTGTATACATATGTACATAAAAAATAATTATTACCTAATAGTATATTAATTACCTTTCTATTGGGGATATTTTAGTTTTAACCATATTTCACTTTTATTTTGTCTCTCAGGCAATAGAACGACGGTCGTTCTATTGCCCGCTGTAGCTGTAGCGTTCTATTGCCCGCGACCTTTTGACCCACTTTATGATTGGTCAATTACGTCTCATGAATATTCATTAACTCGACAAAATCTTTATCAATACGTCTTCTTCTTCTTCTTCCTTTATACGAGTCGGACTCTTCTGGAGTGTAATTAACTCTGGCGCTTCTCCCAACAGACAGGAAGCCTCTCTGAGGCAAAATATCCAAAATAAGGTATGTACAGTTAAAACTATATACACTCTATGTACACTGAATATGTATGCTGTCTAGTTGAGGTGGTATTCAACCTGGCCCTAATGTCCTCCAGGGACTGCGACTCTGCCACTGTATTTGGAAGTCTGTTCCATTCCCTGGTGGATCTGGGAAAGAACGAGTGTGAGAATGTGTCTCGTTTGGCTGTGCTCTGACGTAGTTTGGGACTGCCTCTTGTTCTGTTATCACCGGCTGAATAGTATTTGCCTGAGTCTATGTCAATCAGATTGTGTTGAATCTTGTAGCACATTGCCATGTTCTGTTTCTTCCGTCTCTGCTCTAGTGGTTCCCATAGTAGTTTGTCGAGGTAATGATGTTACACAGCCAGGTGAGGTGTCTTGGTAATTGTTGAATACAAATCTGGCTGCTCGTCTCTGTACCTGTTCAAGTTCTTTAATCAGGGTATTCTGGTGGGGGTCCCAGACGGTTGATGCATATTCTAATGATGGTCGTACTAGGGATAGATATACATTCTCTTTGACCTCTGGTGTACATCTACCAAGATTGCGCCTTATAAACCCTTGTGTTCTTGAGGCTTTACTGGAGGTCTGGTTGATGTGCTTCGTCCAGTACAGGTCATTGCTGATTGTTACACCAAGATAGTTTCCACTTTCTACTACGTCTAAGTTGTGTCCATGAAGTTGGTATGATGACTGGTGTTTTTGTCGTCGTCCAGAGATGCGGATGACAGTGCATTTCTCTGGATGGAAGCTCATCTGCCAAGTTTTTTCCCACTGTTCCAATGAGGTAAGGTCTTTTTGAAGTATATCGGCATCTTCGGTCTTCCTGATGCGTCGATATAGGAGACAATCATCTGCGACCAGACGGGCGCTGGATGATGTGGCTTCTGGCAAGTCGTTAATGTAGGCAAGGAACAATAGGGAACCCAAAACGGTTCCCTGAGGTACACCGGAAACTACTTCTAAAGGGGCAGACTTGTGGTTCTCCAGTATCACGGACTGGGTCCTGTTTGACAAAAAGTCCTTGATCCACTTCAGGGTAGAATTCCGAACTCCGTAATGTTCCAGTTTGTGTAACAGTCTGGTGTGTGGGACCTTGTCGAAGGCCTTGGCAAAGTCTAATAATATGACATCAGTTTGTTCCCCTTCTTCCATATTCTTCGCAATGTCATGCAATGTTATCAGCAGCTGGGACTCACATGACCGCTTCGCTCTGAAGCCGTGTTGTTCGTCACAGAGGATCTGGTGACGATCAAAGTGGTCCATTACTGAGCTGTGTATGATGTGCTCAAGTAGCTTGCATACAACTGAGGTCAAGGAAACAGGTCGGTAATTTGCTGCTGTGTGTTTTTCCCCTTTCTTATAAACTGGAACGATGTTGGCAGTCCTCCAGTCATCAGGTATTACGCCTTGGTCTAAAGACAGTTGGAACAGTCTAACAAGGTATTGTGTAATTTCTTCGGCTGAGTTCTTCAGTATGAAAGCCGGGATCTCATCAGGGCCGGTGGATTTATATGGTCTGAGTCCTTTCAAAAGTTTCTTCACTCCCTGTAAGCTGATGTGAATTGCTGGCATAGTTTGGTGTGGACTTTGGCCCTTGTGTGGTATATTGTTTATGTCTTCTTTGGTGTAAACCGAATGAAACTGGTTGTTCAGGATTTCTGCTTTCGTTGGTGTGTCACTATGCAGGAAACCATCTTTATTTTCAGTGCTGTTATCCCAGAAGTGTCCTGTTTACGGCTCTTTATGTATGACCAGAAGCGTTTCGGGTTGTCTTTTAGTTCTACAGTACATGGACATATTTATTCGCTACCCTCGATTTTTTACTATATATTTCATATAAAACCACATTTAAAAAAAAAAATGTTTTAATGTTTTAATCCAGGCGGATTTTTATGACATTTATTTCAAGACACGCAGAATTCTTTGAAATTTATTTGTTTATCTGATAGTAATTTTTGTCTGCATGGTTTATGTTTTCTTGTAATTTAAACACTAATGTTGATTTTTCCGCTTTTATTTTGGTTAAATATATTTTGACGTCAGAAAACAAAAAATGTGTTTAAATCATAAGAAAATAAAGGCAATCTGACGGAAAATCGCGCTAAAATAAACAAATAATCTTTAAATATTTCGGCTTCTTCTGGTGCAAAAATGATCACAATCCGTTTAGAAATGACTTCACAATATTGTTTTTTTTTAAATGTGGTTTTATATGAAATATATAGCGTAAAATCGAGGGTGGCGAATAATTATGTTCCATGACTGTAAATTCCAAATGTAATAAAACGTTCGAATGATAACTCATAATTTGTTATTGTTAACTGTTTTGAAAAATACAATTTAATTACTTTATTCTTATCTCTCTATCCCAAAACTTTGAAAATACAAAAATATGCACCCCAAAACTACTATTAGGTAATAAAACAGTTATTTAATGTGTAGCCAGGCAATAGACCAGAACATTTTTCCCTCGGTACTGGGAACAGCTCAAGTGTTCTATTGCCCTCAGCCGTTGGCTTCGGGCAATAGAACACTTGAGCTGTTCGCAGTGCCTTGGGAAATATATTCTGGTCTATTGCCTGGCTACACATTAAATAACTGTATACTATAAAATATCGTAACCTGAACTAGTTATGTGCACATATAAACATATATTACGTCTTTTTAAATTTAAGTGACCTTGTCGATAATTAAACTGCGTTTGATTTTCTTAAAGGGATATTGTCTACGATTTTTTTGAAAATTTTTAACTGTCCATAAATGATTTGTTTAACTCTTTACCATTTATAACTTTTTGGTGCAAAATAATGACAAAAACTAAGTTTGAGTTGTAGACACTAGTATGGTGATATCAAAGGTGATTCATCCTAATGTTAGGTACCAAAGTGAAGGCATTAAAGTTGTTTTTGAAAATGAAATGCTATATTGCAGAAAAATCAAGAGCTGTTGCTATAGTAACCACATTCGCATTCACTAAGTAGCAAAAAATACCTATATTTTTTCATCAAACACAAAAAGGTTCCACTATAAACGCACTATACATTGTGAAATAGTGTGTAATATTAACATTAAATATCTTCTATGATATTTAATTTTTATTCCATACTCGTGTGTATTTTGGATTTTCAGCAGCAGAAGTATATTTTTTTCTATTGCTAAGTAAGCTCTACAGCAGCAATTTACGGTATTTTTTTCAACAGTGTTTCTAATAATAATGGAATAATTATTATTATATTAAGAAATAGAATTATACAGGAAAGCTGTCTTATCTTTTTATATTTTCGCACTTTCAAGAATAAAAAATATATATTTATAACCTGTAATTTATTCTTAGCAACCATTTTTACTGCATGGCAACCGTGAGGACAAGATATGATTTTCAGTATTGCAACACGAAATCAATGAATTTCTTTACAAAAAAATACATTGAAAAGATATGTTCAGTTTTTTATTTAAAGGTAGATTGTGATTGTTAATATTACTTACTAGAATATTGGTAAGAAGTTAATGTTCATGTCCAAAAAATAAAAGAATGCTTGCAGTTTTGCTGCATCTACAAGAAAACTTTCTACAAATCATTGCTAATGAAAAAATCAAATTTTGCTGTAAATGTGTCAGTCTCTTTTAATATATTTTGATAATAACAAAAATAGGAATAATATACTACCTGTCTTTATCCATAGCAACCATTTCCTCTGCATAGCAACCATTTCTACTGCATAGCAACCATGAAACTATGTATGAATTTCAGCATTTCATCACATATTCAGACATAAAATTGATCTAGTGACATATAAATAAAATAAATTGACCTTTTTGTTTAGTTTCCATTTAATGATATAATTGAGGTCTTTAAAATCACTAATTATAGATAACTGGCACTAGGAATTTACATTAATGATTGAAGCTTTGTGACATCTGAAACTGCCACTTCTTACCTTCAAAAGTAGGTTATACCTATGCTCCTATACTAGTGATAAAAAGACTACTAACATTTAAAAAAATAACTGTTCTTAGCTTCGGGGTGGATTTGAACCACCATCTCTGAAATGGAAGTTCAGTGTTTGTCTTTAAACTACCAAAGCTTATATTTTAAATAGGGTTCTTCCCCTTCCACAGGGCAACCATGCGGCCAAGTCTGGTAAAGATCCAATATACAGAACTAAAGTTATCATGTGGAAACGACCCTGTTGTCACATAATACGGCCCGTCTCGAGACGGGCATATAAAAAGGTCAAACATATCTGTTTTCAGGATTATTGAAATGTCATTTTAAAATCAGTTATCAAGCAAACAAAATCTTTGGACAAAGTCTTGATTTGTAACAATAGACACATGTTACTTTCTTGTGTGTGAATATCAAAACCATGTATGGTATTTGTTTCAAAACATTATTGGTTTTCATTTCATATTATTCTACATACTGTATTGGGATAAGAAATGTCTCTATAATTTAAAAATAATTAAATAAATGGTATTTTTTCTTATAAAAGCAGTAGACATGTATCTCACTTACTTCTCCATCTCAGCTTCAGTTACTCTTTCCCATGTACCATTAGATCTTGCATATGACTTGAAGTTGCTATTTCTTATAAGAAATTCTGCATGCTGATTTGTTGCAATACAGAGTGATGTTACAAGCATGTTGATCAGAAAAAGTCTAAAAAAGTTGATGGGAGTATTCAAAGACTTCTAAAAAATAAAAACATTAATATCAATAAAACTGACAAATAAAAAGAAGGAAATCCAGATATACATGTAAAATCATAACACAGTTCATATTTCACAAATATATTTGAACAGAGCTTTCACCTTTGTTCTTCATTCTGCATTTATTTTGAAGCCTTCAACAGTGAGACAAACTCACACTTCTCCACAAGAGGAAAACACTTCCAACCCAGCAAAGGTTGAAAAACAAAGTGTATGAATGTCATCCTGATGCTAAGTTTTTATCAGCTCATCAACAATCATAGATACGATAACGTAGCCCTCACTCCGCTTGTGCTTCATTTAGGGTTACGAATCGGTCCCATTCAATGTATGGGAGCAGTGCCCGGAGTGATTCACACCGGGTGGTGTTTTGTCCTAATTCCGCTGTAAGTGGTAGGAAAAATTAACGGGATTGAAAGATAGATATATTTAGGTAAACCTTGAGGTGTTAAGTAAACGCTGCATCAATCCATGGTAGACTTATATCCATCTAAAAATTTGAATGCATGAAATCTTTTTTCTGTCCGACATCTTGTTTACAAGTTGCTATTTCACGTGCACTTGCCTCGTTTTGGGGATATCTTTATTTGGATCGATTCATAGTAAATTCGTAGTAAACGTTTTCCATATTTGGCATTGAGATCCATATATGGATAGGCTCCGCCCATCACGAGAGTCTACGTAAGGTGTTATGGCGGACAAGTAACAATTTTCAAATACGAAACCGGTCTTGAAGATAGAAACAGGTATTGTAACACTTATTTCATATCACCATTACTTAGAAATTGTTGGGAATTATGACCAGATATGCAAAAAGAAAGTTGAAATATTCCCGGAACGAAATTTTTAATTTGCTCCCATACGTCGAATGAGATCGATTCGTAACCCTAAATGGAGCACAAGCGGAATGAGGGTTACGTTATCGTATCTACAACAATCAGTGAATAATCTTCTTGGAAGGTTCATTACAGTAAAAGGACACTTACAAACATTTACCATCAGTTAATATCTTTTTTAATTCTTTTTTATCAACTACAAATAAAGTAAATAATATAATTATTATTCACTCCTAGTGTTGTTTACTTTTATTGATGTAAAAATCATTCATATTATGGAATTAAGCTTGCAAATAAGTTTGTGTAACAATAAGAACACTGTATTTCCTTACATTTAAGGTTTCTCAAAGCTGCTTGTAACAATAGTATTTGCATATGAGTGTCATAGAGCAAATTTTAATGAGCAAAATCATTTACAACAATTCAGACTAAATAATACTGTGATAGTCTTCCAAGATGTATTCCAGGCTTTCTTCCTGGTCTGAACTATCCTGTCCTTGGATCTGGTGCACCCTCATCTTTAACATTGTCATCCTTCCGGTATACACTGGTACATGTACATGTAGGTGTAGGTTCACCCATACTTGACGTACTTTCCAATGAAAACTGTGATGACCTGTAGATGAGATAATACAAACTTTAATATGAAACATACTAGTACGTACATGTATACCCTCAGGATATCAAGTTAATTTTTCACATGACTAACAAGCAGAGAGAAATTAACAGTTTACCCATCATTCTTACCTATTTTATGCAGGATGGGGGGAAAATGTCTCTTTTTTGCCATCACATTATTATTAATACAACTTTGAATTGCTCAATTTCAAAATGGAAAAAAAATGATACACTGCTGAGATACATGTATCAAGAAAGTGCACTCTCAAGGATCATTTCTTTGAAATATTCCTTATTTTGTGCAGAATAAAAAATAAAACTTATATTTCACAACAACTTTATTACAACCCTATACAAACCAAGATGGTGATGAATGTGGTATATTTTTTTTTAAAATAAAACCTAATTTTCAATCCACATTAAAAAACAAAAGTATTAGAGAATCACCAGATCCTAAATATCTCACTGACATATGGATATATGCAAAGCATTTGTGTTATGTTACAAATGTTTGTCATCTCAGCAAGGATAGTTGAGATCCTACATTATACATGTACATTTTTCCTTTCTTTATATATAGTGGAGGGTGGTACTGAGGGTATATGTACATGCACAGAAGAACATGAAATAAAATATGAATGTCATGATGAACAAAAACAAATTTCTCCCTTCACACAGGGAAAAGTGGTTACATTGTATATCATATGCACGATGAATAATAACCCTTGACACATTAAATAGAAATGGCCAAACATGTTGAAAGAAAATAACCTATTATCACTTTCCTAATATTATGTTGTAATTATTTTTTGTGTGTGCATTTTTTATTATAACCCCCGCAACGAAGTTGTAGGGGGGTATACTGGTTTCACCATGTCCGTCCGTCTGTAGACAAATCCTATATATGTCGTACGAAAACTTGAGCTGTGTTTCTTAGAATCTTTTAAAATTTTATTAGCTGTTTACTGGTGAAGACAGGAGGACTTGATATGACGCAAAATAGGATTTTTACCCTATGTCGTATGATAACTTGAGTAGTGTTTCTCAGAATATTTTAAAATTTGAGAAGTAGTTTACTCATGAAGAGAGAATGGTCTCTTTCAATTTTGATGATATTCACTTTTATTGTTCCAGAGTTAGGGGCCTTATATTTTATACAATATAATATTTTGGTAATGGAAATAGGTTGGACAGATGTGGGGAGCGGGGAGTATATCTTAGTGAGCTGTGCTCACAGTAATACTAGTTTTATTAAATATTTTTGTTTGAACTTTACATATAAACTTCTGGTGGTTGCCAAACTTCATCTGGATCTTGTATTTCTCCATTTTCATCCCCAAGTAGCTAGATATAGATAGTCCAAATAATCCTCCTCTTCCGCAGACATGCATTCATCCTCAAAAGGCTCAACATAATCCTCAAAATCTGGAAATATACAGGTTTCAAAACAACACACAACAAAATATAAATACCTTACAATTTTTCATAATAATGTCAGTCATTGTATAATCGTGTCACTGTGGATGTGGGCGTGGCACATACTGCCGGTACCACGACTTACCAAAATCCCCCTAATTTACCGAAATCACCCTAGAATTTACCAAAATCACCCTAGAAATTACCGAAATCACCCCTGTTTGTGGAATAATCCCACCAAAAGTGATATATATACAACTTATATAGGTTCCTATGTAGTTTTTAAATAAAAAAAAGTACGTTTTGAAAGTTGTAGAGCCGATTTAGTGTTTTCAATTAAGAAATGTGCATAGTCCAAGATGGCGGACATTTTTAATGGGAGATAACTCTATTTACCTGTGACGTTAGCACTGTTAGATTATGCGTACATGTAATATATAATAACAAAATTATATTAAATGAATTTTTAAATGCTCATTTTGGATTAAATTATTCACAATGAATGTAAATAATGTAAAGCCCCCACGCCATGACAAGGCTATGAACATGTGGAGGTGGGCAGGGATTTTAATGGGAAAATTAGTTGTCATTACTTGTATTTATGGGTTTTATTAATTTATAAATATTTTAAAGCCCGCACGTCACGACAAGGCTACGGGCATTTGGAGGTGGGCAGGGATTTTAATGGGAAATTTAGTTGTCATTACTTGTATTTATGGATTTAATTAATTTATAAATAATTTAAAGCCCCCACGCCACGACAAGGCTATGGGCATGTAGTAGTGGGCAGGGATTTTAATGGGAAATTTAGTTGTCATTACTTGTATTTATGGATTTTATTAATTTAATAATTTATCTTTTCTTTA
>MJUT01004946.1:167439-223565 GCA_002080005.1 Gigantidas platifrons
TTTTTTTTAAACATCGGTTCATCTATTTTTACTGCAGTGTTTAAACAGGTTTTTTTTTCTAATCCTCATCTTTATAGTTGAAAGATGACGTAAATATTGTTGATTGAGTTGTCGTAATTTCCTTAAAAAATTAGTTTCTTTTCCATTTAAAATCCTAAAAATCGCTGTGCTCCGGGGGAGGGGGGGGCTTGGCCCCCAGATCTCCCACCAGGGCACTACCCTGGACTCGCTGGGGACCCTGAGCGGTACCCAGACCCCTTGCCGATCTTGCCTATACATGTATGTATACTTTGTGACGCCCCTGGTAACTGTTGTGACTGGCACCATGTGCGGCAAACACTGATCTGCATCTCCTTGGCATGGATCAAATCAAATGTTGTATTCGGACCTGTGGTATCATTTGCCATTCATATTGCAACACTTGGCTGACAGGGGCGTAGCTAGACATGTAAATGAGTGTAGGCACAAAGTTTACGGCGAGAGGTCTGGGGCCGCTGTAGGCCCCCAGCGGGTCCAGGGCAGTGACCTGGTAGGGGTCCAGGGGGCAAAGCCCCCCGCAAGCTCCTGAGATCTTGTGTTTTTGCTATGCTAAAATTGCTCTAAATTAAGAATGTACATCATGTTAGAAGTGATTTTTTTTTTCAATCATTACGATTCAAACATCACTTTGTAGCTATTTCTTCTGTAGATTCTGGACGTCTTTTTCCTTTTATTATCCTTTATTAGAAACTTGTCTATTGTTTACAAAAAGACTTCCTTCGTAACTAAGCATGAAGAGTTATCTGACTTTTTTAACGTTAACGTTGAAATCAAATACGGAAACGAACCGGTTTTTGATTTCGCACTGTAACGGGTTAATGTGGAAATTTTTGTAGTACTTGTATAGCATTGCCGTACGATTTGGTACGGAATTCTCAAATATGTTATTCTCGGAATGCAGAGCGTACATACATTATTTATTTATTTTTTTAAATGCCAAATTTGAGTGTAGGCACGTGCCTACTCCGGCCTTACGTAGCTACGCCCCTGGCTGAGTTGGTCTAATGATTGAGATGGTGGTTGGTGTTGACGGACGTGTCTATCAAGTTCGTCCTAAAGATGTTCTATTGCCAATGGGATTATAATCCGGCGACATTGGGGACATGGCAATACATTTATGTTCTGAATTATGAAATCCATGGTTATCCTTGCTGTATGGGGCCGGGTTTTGTCCTGCTGAAATATCTCCCTGTCTGTCGGTCAATTACATTGATCATGTGTGGCTGTAAAATATTGTCTGTATAACCAGCCGTTAAATTTCCTTGGACAAGCACTAGGTTTGTTCTTTTGTAGGATATTGCTGTCGACATCATGACGCTCCCACCGCGAAATCTGTCAACTTTCTGTACGTAGGCAGGGACGAAACGCTCGTTTTGACGCCTGTAGGCGAGGGTTCGTCCATCACATTTTTTAGAAGAAAACGTGACTCGTCGTTGAACCAAATTCGGTGCCAGTTCCTCGAAGTTCAGACTCTCAATGTACGACACGTGCACGTCTGTGTACCTGGGTCAAAAACTGATCCAACATAAAATCTTCTTGGTTGAATTCCGCTTTTGCGAAGCCTGTTACGGACTGTCTAGGCGGAACTTCTACGTAAACCTGGGATACCAGCAGTAGTGGTTGTAGCAGATGAAATACCCGGATATACCGATCTTGGGCTCTGAAAAAGACGTGAGATTGTGCTCTGGTGAACGTTGAATTGTCGGGCGACTTCAGTTTAAGATTGTCTAGTCTGGAGACGGTCGATGACGTTGTTACGTGCAGCAGGGTCCAATCTTGGCATAGCGGCATTTCACGGTAGCAATGACAATCGCCTGTTTAACACCCACGTTATATACACGATAGTGCACGGTAACGGTAACTTTCACTTCGTGTTTTGAAAAATACACTTAGTGACGCGTTTTTCACAATAGACTCGACACGATACAAACAGTTGTACCAACACATTGTACTCGACATGATACAAACAGTTGTACTCGACATGATACAAACAGTTGTATCAACACATTGTATAAACGATGTACATATAAAAATTACACCAGAGGTTGACAAGTATGGTCTACCTGATTTATAAATCATATGTCTCACGGTGCAGACAGGTATTTACAATTTCAGATCGGCACCAAAATAACCGTCAACAATTTGTCGAAGACCATCTAAGGCATGCATGCCAGTAGACCCACATGGATCTGACCAGCATTTATAAATGATTTCCTGTTGACCCAATAATCGCCCATAAAACCAGAAATTGTTTATCCACTGTGGAAAAATGGATTTTATAGTATTTTTCAATAAATTAATCGGAGTGACTATTCGTCCGGTCCGAATTGTATTGCGCATGTTGTTTGACATCGTCATCATCATTATTCCAGAACTATTGTTTCTGCGAGGAACGTGGGAATCAAAAGACCACTAAATGACTTCTTAGAATTCTGTCGATTATGATTTCAAACCACACGCGCAATATAATGGCCTGAATTGTATCTCCCGGTATTCTCGTATTTCTTTTCTTCGCTTTATTGGAAAAATAACTTGGGGCGGTAGTCCCCACTTAAATCGCAGTCTCTCTATGCACCACTAGCCCAGTCGATCTATCGCTAAAATGACAAAAACATCAACAAAATGAATGATCCGTAATTCACTCATTTAGGATTTGCATCTCTGTAAAGGAATATTTCATAATCTCACAATTCAATCTTCTTGAAAAATCTTGTATATTGTGCCCGAATTTGAATTTGAATTTGAATTTTGGTGTTTATAACGCCACTTTCAGCAATATTTCAGCTATATCACGGCGACGAGTTTTAGTGGTGGAGGAAGCCGGAGTACCCGGAGAGAACCACCGACCATGGGCAAGCAACTGGTAAACTTTATCACTTGCGGCTGCGAGTCGAATGCACCTTTTTTTGTAATTTACAAAGCTGGGCGCGAATCCACATCGTATTAGTGATAGACTTGTATGCGTTGTTAGATCCAACGACCTAACTCATTGAGCCACCTGGGCCCCTATTGTGCTTGATATTTAAATCTGTTTCAGTGATAAACTTCATATACCTATGTGATACAGCTCCTTAATATTCTACATGCATATGATTCGTTGTTTGTATGCTTGCTTTTAACTTGTGTGGTTTGTTGAGTTAAACGGCTGTCTAGAAAGGCACTTTTCACATGGACTGATGTTCACTATACAACTCTCTTTATCTTTATACTGCATGGTTTATGTCTAAATGTGCCTGTTGTTCTTGTTTTATTTGTTGTTGTATAATTTTTATGGTCAGTAAAAAGCTCTTCAGAGCTTATGATTGTACATGTCTATAATGTGTATATCGAATCAAAATAAAGCTATATGATACTGATGTCATTTTCAATCTCATGGAGTGTCATGTTAAGTTCTGTCTCAAATCACTATTTATATGGAAAGAAAGTTTTATTTTTTGATCATGCACAGCATATTCCTCTGAGGACAAAATCAATAACAGGAATAATACTAGAAAAATAAAAGAACCGCCTAGTACATGAATGCGCGACGTATCCCCCGCACTTGCATAATATTTAGTTTTATATATAATATTTATAGAAAGCAGCCTTGCAGTCTTAAATGACCAGAGTAAGGGACATAATTCGAGTTGTGAAATTGCAGAGTTAACTGTTCTTAGCGTCATTAGCTCCCCATTAGCATCCCCCAAAAGATGTCGCTTCCTTATCATATCCGGTTTCGAAAAGCACTTGTTAAAAAATAGTTCTTTGTAAAACCTTTGCTGTCGAACATGTTTGATGGTCAGAGTCGAAAAGTAATAAACTTGCTTTATCAGTGTCCTAAACTTGACCACAGAACAATATAAATCTTGTTTTTATTTCTATTTTACTGCTACCTGTGGCGTATGAATATACAAAGAAAGGTTAATTACAGTGTTGTTACCTTCGCGAGTAATGACGGATTTTTAAATACACATTGCAGACTTTATTTACATTTACAATGGGATGTTATTGCTCTCAAATATCATGAAATGACATTAGGATAAATTAATGAGATATTAGTATCGTTTTTCATGAAATTGTTAATTTTAAAATGCGTTCAAAAAGATGTGAATGTGGAATATAATCAAGTGTAATCTGAATATTCGGCGATTTCTTGTGCAAAAGAATGTAAATGCATGAACAGGCAAGCTGCTGATAATGGCATCATGTTCAGTTTTCATGGAGTCTCCACTCGTTCTTTGGGTAAAGTATCTATTAATTCCTTGCAATTTTCCATCCTAAAATTAAATGACATGATTGATAGATTATCATTAATGCCATTACACTGGGATCCCCATTACACTGTCAACCAAGTTGTCACTGACCAGGGCAGTGCCAGTGGTATTTGGCACTGCACATCGATGTCGTTAAAACGAACTGAGTTATTCTTTTAATTTTTGTCAGTGTTTAATGTCAATAATTAACAAAATTTAGAACAAATTGTATTAACACCTTATTTTTAACAGTCGGGTGTTGTCACTTTCTTAAAGTTAATTATAAGATCACATACATATATGTAGTGGAATGATTAAGGTATCGGGTCCGTTCGCCCTAACTACACGTTCGCCCTGGGTCCATTCGCCCTACAAGTGGGTCCGTTCGCCCTGATTATTAAAACGTAGTTTAAAGAACATAATGGATATTTTAATTTAGATTATAGAAGTAATGATATGTGAAAAATATGGAAATTAATTAAAGTTATTTTCAAGCAATTATTACGTATACTATTTGAAATACTTAATTGAAATTTATAGATAGATAGATAGATTTATTCGATAAAATCATCATATATTTAATTATTTCAACAAGTAAAAAGATGACTCTCTGACCGGCGATAATGGGAAACGACCTACAATGTAGCTCTGCGTTTGAGGCTATATTACTTGCGATTTTTTTAAGCCCCAAAAATTCGAGTGACGAATACCTATGTCCATTGACTGTACACTTTAGCATGCCGCATATTTATAATTTCTCAATTTATTATCCATAAGCAATTAAATATCACTTATTTTTCTATTATTTTTAATACCCTACATAATTATAATTATTAGGGCGAACGGACCCACTTTTAGGGCGAACGGACCCACCTTTAGGGCGAACGGACCCAGGGCGAACAGGTATCAGGGCGAACAGGTAATAGGGCGAACGGACCCGGATTCAATGATTAATTGCATTGGAGCACATGCACTTGACCTGTCAATAAAAATTCCATACAGTCAGTACTTAAAAAATGTCAATGTGCAATATAAGAAGAGAAGGCTTCCACTGCAAAATTGTAAACAAATCGGTTTATTTTTTTGCAAACTGTTTTCACTTTAAACTACAGAATTTTTGTACATATAGGATACATTGTACCTGTACATGGTCTACCTTAATGTTTCTCTGCCACATTATTTATTGGATTGCAGACAACTATGCATCACAAGCCACTTTTCAAAGTTTTGTCATATATTATATATACTGATGATGAAATGTCAGCTTCACGGATCGGCCATGATTATCTACATTGTACATACATCACAGGAATCGGAAATTTTATCAATATGATGAGAAATGCGTCATATGGGTAGTGAAGTTTCACGAACGTAGTGAGTGAAACGAACAGGAATGCAACGCCGTTTTGGAGAAATCGGCTCTGGCTCTTTAAATCTNAAAAGTATATACTGTTTAAGACATCAAAAAATTAAAATGTTCCAGTTTTGTGGTGTATTTATTTATTTTCATCAACTGAGGGGGTCAACGATAACTACAATTACCGTTAACTATTTTCAATGGTAAATTTTCGTAAAAATAAAGGGAGAAAATGTGACGTCACGCAATGGCTTCTCGGTAAAGTGGAACTGTCAACTGAGACGATAAAATTGGGTAATGACAGGATTAGAGAAGAGAACAATGACATATACTTGCAGGAAAATGTTATTTGGTTAGAGTGTTGACAATTTTTATTAATTTTTCGGAGATTTAAAGAGCCAGAGCCGATTTCTCCAAAACGGTGTTGCATTCCTGTTCGTTTCACTCACTACGTTCGTGAAACTTCACTACCCATATGACGCATTTCTCATCATATTGATAAAATTTCCAATTCCTGTGCATACATGTATGAAATTTGAATAAAATGCAAATAGAGAAAAGTTTACATACGTAGCCATATATGTACATAAAAGTATACATTTTAATTTGGAAAGAAGCGTCTTAATTTCATAATATAAAAAATGAGAGATAATTACAAAGTTTGCACATAATTTGATATACGGTGTGGAGGAACAATCATGTTTGCTCCATGATGGACCTGGAATTTCATCAGCAGCATGACAAAAGTGGATTGTGTCATTGTATAGTTAGTTGTCTGCTACAAATGTATCTAATAAATAATGTGGCAGAGAAAACATTAGTTGCTTGCCCAGGGTCAGTGGTTCTCTCCGGGTACTCCGGCTTCCTCCACCACTAAAACTGGTCGCCATGATATTGCTGAAAGTGGCATTACACACAAGAATTCAAAATTCATTAGTTAGTCCTATGTCCAAAAATCTGCAGTTTAAATGTGAAAAGCATTCACACAGAAATAAATCGATTTCTTTACATTTTTGCCAAGTTTTTCATTGGAAGCCTGCTCTAATTACACAATAACAATTTTTTTTACTATTTTACTGTATGGCATTTTTTATTCATTTAGTGTCAAGTGTCTGTGATTAGAGTTAAGAACATTATACATTTATCGCTTTTAAGGAAGTATATATAAATATGCATATAGGTATTGCATGTGACTGTAGAAAAATATTAAACAATGGCAGGCCAGTTAATCCTATGGACAAACAACTCAACAAATGAATTTATATTACCAGAAAAGGCCTTGTCTCAGTTGGAGTCAGATTTCTGTAAGATTACGAACAAGTGAAATTTGTTTAAAAAAAAAGACTGTTGAGAGCTGTGGTTCTGCAGCTATGTTTAAATCATGAATATATACACATTAAAATTTATACAAAAATTAATATGTGAAAATAGCTACAGAAAACTATTACACATTTACTCTTTTGTTGAAACAAATTTTATTAAACTTAAGCAAAAATTGACCTTTGGATAACATTTTAAAAAATATGATTTTAAATAAAACATGCATCGAAAAAAGGTCACAGTGACTCAATCTTGTAGTAAATGTACCTAGTGATAATTGTATTATTATATAGAGGAGAATTATATACCATAATATAACTATTTATGCAATACACATACACCCATGTACTCTGTAAAAAATATTATTTAAATTAAGACTTCAATACTTTTATATATTTGATCTGAATTTGCATGCACTCTGAATTCAAAACTATTCTACTACAAAGATATATTAAATGTAAATATTTTCTTTCAACTACTACAAGTTCATATATTTTTTTTAGTTCATATAAAATTCCCATATTAAATTGGTTAAATCCTCTAAATGTTCTTTGATTAAAATGCATGAATTTGCCAGGATCAGGTTATATTGAATTTGAAAGGGTTTTTAAAGGTAACTGAATTAAAAACAATGTAATTTACTGGCACAAACTTGTGGTGTTTACCATATACTCATTTATATGTTTTAATCCCTTTCTCTTGACTTCAACATTTGTATTGTTCAAAATTATAGTACATGTAATAAAATATATTTGCTGTACAACACCTGTGAAGTATTATTCTTTTTACCTGTTTGCACTTTGTCATGCATTTGAATGATCCTGATTTATAAAAAAAATGATCTTTGTGAATCTTAAGAATACAATCAATAAATGAAAGAAAAGTATACATGAATTATGATACATGTACAGTGATTGATTGGGAAAGTTATGTGCAAATTGTATTTACTATTATCTTCCACCATGGCACATATCAATTTTTATCAGACACCCCGGTTCGCACTGATTTCATTTTGTTTTAGTCGTCAAAACAGAGAAGGAACAACAGAGTGAGATTTTCTAAACTCAAAGTACAAATGCATGAAATAATTTCTACCTGTAGTGTTGCTGGTTTCAAATCGTTTTCAGTGGCTGTGATCATTTTGTTGGATTAACAATCACCTGTACTAAAGTTGTGAGTTCAAACTGCATTCATGGCGAGGTGTGCTCGATACAACATTATATGATAAAGTTTGACAGTGACTTGCGACAGATCGGTGGTTTTCTCGGGGTACTCCGGTTTCCTCCACCAATTAGAAGGGTCCAAAGAAACGGTTTGTTCCTCCAAAGGATCAAAAACATTAGTCTCCTTTGTCAAACCAAGGGACATAAACAATAAACAAGACAATGACCTTTTAATGTCTGGAAATGGTGTAGTCCTACAATATATGATTCTGTACATTTCCAATCGTTAGCTAAAAGTAAATGATTGGAAACGTACAGTCTTGTAGGAATATTGTGGACAGTTCAGAAGTGAATGACACCGATCGATCGTGACAATGCTACTAAAAATGAACCAATAACCACTTGATAACAAGTGGGCAGTATACATGCAGTGGTGTAAAGGTGGTTTATGGTCTTTAATAATCACTAACCACTAATGATGTATGGCTCTAACTGACTGCAATGTCACCTTCCCTAACTAAGGTTTAGGATTCTCCTCCCATCCTCTTTACCCTCTGGAACATAGCTGTAATTTTGTAAATAATGCACTTTGCCATCTGTTGGAGTTATGTCAGTTATGTCCTTAATAATGATTATCATTTTCAGCCAATCACTACAAGGCATTCATATCATTTCATGGCATAATATCTACACAGTTAACTGAAAACACTAGATGTTTCTCCAAAAATTTTTCTGTGCTTTTTTGATGGTACCTCATAACAAAGCCTACATGTGTCCATTTTATGTTCTAGTTTTTAACACCCTTTCTTAATGGTTGCTGCTACAATGTATCACTTACTGAATCAGTGAATGCAGTTAAAAACGTCACTGTGTGATCATGAAAATCTGTTAAAACATAAATATAATTATGCTGCCAAGGATGAAGAGTAGAATAGACCGATCTTAACAATATTTGGGTGGCAAAGATTCTGCCAGGTGTGTTTGACTTGTATCTTAAATGACTTAATGAGTAATTTATGAGTGTAATTTCCCTTGAAGTTGAACTCTATCACCCTTCACCACTAAACCTGAATCACTATGATATAGCTGAAAAACCTGTTTTAATTGTGTAATGCCAACATTTAATCAAATTCAATCAATCTAGTACATATGTAGATACAAATTTATCATTTAAATTTGATATACTCTGAAATATATGTCCATGTTGATCAAGTGTTTATTTGTCTCCATGATACTCAACCTTAAACATGAGTGTTGAAGTCTGATTCAATGTCAGATTTTATCATGCAAATGTAATTAATTGTACAATTAAAGTTTTACATGTGATGTACATGAAAAAAACATTGTATAAGATTTTTATTTCATTGTAGGTGGAGACATTCGCCAATGGACGATCAATAGAATTTCAAGATATACATGATGGTGTTTTTCTGAATCAAGTCATGCAACAAATGTAAGTTTGTAGTCAAAACATCTTTGTTCTTTTGTAAAGTTATGCATTTCTGGGCACAAATGTACATTGTGTGATAAAGTTTGTCAGTGCTTTTCTCTGGGTACTACGGTTTCCTCCACCAACATAACTGACCGCCACGATATAGCTAAAATATTGTTGAAAGTGGTGTTAAACACCATAAACCACAATCACAAACCATCATTGTAATTAAGTCTAATACAATTATACCTCAACAATGAAGTTCTGTTTACATGCCAAAAAAAAAAGACTTAATGAAAGTGTAATATGAAGAGATAGCACATCCCATTAACTTTTAAGGCTTCAATATCAGGACATATCATTGCTTCTGTTATTGTTGGAAGTGGCGTTAAGCACCATAACCTTAACACTTCTGTTATTGTCATTTTATTTTATATCTTGACTGTTTATGGAAAATGATACCAGTGTTCCTAGAACATTATGCAGGTACATTTGTATATATTAGTATAATAGGGAAAAAAGTGAATTACATGAAAATATGTTTAAAAATATTAACAAAACTGTCGCCTGATGAAAGATTGAAAACTACAGTATTTGAATAAACTCCTTTTTTTAATGAAAAAAGAAATTATAAATGTACTTACAATTCATACCAGTTCCCACTACTGGCACTAGCCCCTGGCTAGTAAGGAAACCTTTTTTACTCTCCAACAAAAGTATGTTACTTGCCAGAAATAAAACGTAGCAATTTGTACTATAAAACTCCAATATGTATTTATTTATACATAGTTATTAATTCCCTGAAAGAGACAGAAGATGCTCAGTTGAGGAATGAGCATTTGCTGATACCATATTCAAACATTTGTATGTTTCAAACTTTTATTATGATAAACAAGATTTTCATGTTTAAACTTTTTCTTTCCGGTAGCAAATTTGGTTTTGCCAACAATACACATGTATATGGGCCTGCTTTTCTGCAAATAGCACAATACATAACGTTATTACTGGAAGTGAGCCACAAAGGCTGCAACTTCCAGACATTGTAGAATTTACGTTTTACAGCTTTAGAACCTGAACTTTCATCACTATTTTGGCTTATACTTCAGTCAATGTTACATCAGACAGTCGATTTAACCGGTTTATTTTTATTGCAAAAATTGTATATGCAGGTTTAGTTTTTTGCTCATCTTGGTCATTTGCAAGCATTAAAAGTATGTGATTCAAAACTTTTATGTCTGATTCAATTGTGCGGTTTAAAAGACTGGATAATCAAAGTCGGAATTTATATTGAAAAATATCATCAGTTAGGCAACAGGAATTATCCCGAAATGTCTGGCTATCAATACAGAATTTTTACTCCCATTTTATAAAAGTATCTCGCAAATGCGAGTGTGTGTTGAAGAAGTAGATTATTTCATTTCCATGACGTCAGACATTACGTTATACATAATTGTACCTACTTCCTAGGCTATGTACATTGTATATAGAGGTGGCTTATTTCATTTCAGTGACAACAGACAAGGTTACACTAATGTAAATGAAACTGTAGATGATATGAATAGTAGACTACAGAACTGGGACATTCTCATCAGAAATATCAAAACTTTTTATGTGGTAAGTTCTACTTGCATTTTTTGATGACATGATTTTTATAGGACAGCTTTTTGCACTATTATGTTATTGGTCTTTCTTTTCGTCCTACTGTAAACACAATGGCATAACTATTGTTATAGTCAACCGATCCTTCTGGATATTTAACACAATGATCCTTGGCACAGAATAGCTAAGGTTGATTTATTTGAAAGATTGTAGACCAACCTGTTTCCAAGCAAGAGATCTCAAAATGCCAAAAGGGTAATATATTCAGTCTTCCTATTGAACATGCCCATTTTATTAATCTTTTAGCTATAGGCTCAAAATATTCTATTTCTCATCAGACATTCCCAGAAAATGTAGAGAATGTTTCAGGTATAATATATAACACAGAACAGTCCTCACGATGAGCACCGGTCCTCTGGCCCATGACAAGTAAAACTTTGTTCAGACCCGAACATTTCTCAGCTTTTATTTAGAAATTAAAAAAAAAAAAAATTATAGAATTTGATTCGAACCAGTAAATCCAAGTGTTCTTTTCGAGGACTGAAGATTCTAATGATCGGTTTAAAGAATATTGATTTTAATATATAACTGGTTATTTATCTGATATCCACTCATAACAAGACATTGACATGTATTTAGCTTTGCTTTCACTTATTTATGTGTACATTATTCATGGGTGAAGATTTTATCATCATTTTTTTCCGGTTATTAATGAATTTGATTGCCTGGTACTATTTATACATAAAAATTGATATACAAAACAAATGTACCTGAATACCCAGTATCAAAGTAATAAGTCCAGAAATAGATTGGTCAAGATATAGTGAATGATAAACCTTGAATACAATGTACCTATCATCAGTAACCCATGGTCAATTATGTTTGTTCCTCTTCCATCATCCATGGGTCAGTTCGTATGTAAACCATCGTTTTGTGTTTATTCTGTAATTGATTTTTATTTAGTAGCTTTCATAACGACATTCAAATCTTCCTAATAACTGGATTGAACAGATTATCAATATCAAATCAAAGATACAATATGACTTTATGAGTAGTTGCTGGATATAGCATTCACCTGTCAATGTCCCATGGGTAAAAACTACCTGTTCATCCTCTTTGTTTTATATTGCAAGGAAGTCTTTTTCTTTTTGAAAGTTGTAATTTGGTTGGCTGTAAAAAATTGTATTGGAACTAATCAAAATGTTTCAAAATAATTCATAAGTAGAGGAATGGATCACACTTACTCGTGGGTTACAGATGATCTTGAATACCCTGTTTCAAAGAATTCATCCAGGTCCAGAAATAGTACCGGTATGTTCTACATGTAGTGAATGATTACCTAATAAACTTTGAATACCAAGTATCAGAAGACATTGTCCAGATCCAGAAATACAATGATATTTGGTCTGATATTTTGAATGGTTACCTAGAAGACTTTAAAAACACAATATCAAAGAAACTATAGAGGTCTAGATACTGCTATGTATAGCTAGCCATCTTAATGGTCATACAAGCCACCATGGGTAGTTTTATTTTATCAAAAGACAATTTAAGTAACAATGATATTTAGTAAAGGTAGAAATTATATTTGAAAAAATCCCATAATATAAAATCTTTTGATGAGACGTTATTTGAACTCTCAGTCTATACATTGGTATTATAATTCACTCCAATTTTCAGAGTATGATATTTTCTCACAGTATTGTTGAAATGTTGAATCACTTGTTTTTAAATTAGATTTAAAGGTCACAGAAAGAGTTGTGAGACTATGTTGTTGTATTTTAAAAGAGCTACATGTAGGAAGTATTGTGGAAGTTTGTTACATTTTGTACTGTACAATTTAAACTTGTGGAAGTACATGGTATGAAGTATGAATGATCTAAAATTAAGCCCCCCACCCCCCCCCATTTTTACACTCATAAAGCAAACAAGTAAACAAGTATTTCCTAAAATGTATTTAATGTCACAGTTAGTGAAAACAGTATCCATGTATGATGTTCCTAGTAACATTACTCTTCAGAAACGATTAAATTAATATTTAAATGAAAAATCTATGATCTTCAATAAAGTTTCAGCATATATTAGACAAACAAAAAGATTTTAATCAGTGGTCAGTCATCTGGTCTACATCAACATCAACTTATTTCACTTTATTGTATTAAATATTATCTATATTTGTGTATGTGCTAGATTTGTTGACATTATCACAGTTGTGATAGTTTTTTGTCCAATCCCACTGCTGTTTTATTTGCAATAAAATAATATTAAACTAAACTAATAAAGTTCCTATTAAAGAAAACGGAGCCATGTAATCATATATATATATAGAAACTGTAGACAAACACATTACCACATATGCCAATATATGTACAAACTGGAAATAAAAATTGATGTCTCACGACTTTTTAATGTAACATTGTTTATTTCATGTATGATGTGAAACCAGTACAAAATTTTCATATTTTCAATTTGCAAAAATTCAATAAAATGCACCATTGATATTATGTAGCACATGTATATGTACCGGGTATGCTTGACTGGCCAAATGATCAATGACCAAGTGCAACCACAGTTCGATTTTGTAATTTTACTAGTAACATATTTATTAATATCCATCATAAACACATGTTTTCCCAGGGAATTCATAAGTTGAATTACTAACAGAAATCCCTGAAACCAACTCACAAATTGACATCATACCTAGATCACGACCACTCATCATTCACATGAGTGCAAGTTTCTTGTTACATCAGTTACGATCTTAAAAGAGAAACTTATTAACTGAATCCAATTATTAATTCTGAAATATGAATGAATAAAGATTGGTCAACCATTCTTTATATTTACTAAGCGGATAGTTTCCTGTAACCTAAACGTTACCGGTCGTTATATTGTTATATTGGCTGAGCAGATTGCTATTAGGTACAAAAACATTATGATAGTTTTGTAGTATAGTTTTCATGTGGTGATGTAATAAAGTTAACAATTTGTCTTCTTTCTCTTCTAATTTACCATTATTTTGAATTTGAATTATTATGGTATACTTGTTGACCATTTTATTCTAGACATGACTAAGACGATCTCTTTATTATTTTGTTGTCAAATGTTTTCCAGAATTTCTTGTGTAAACAAGTTGAATTATGAAATATTGATTGGTCTATGTATTGTATGTAATCTTACAAAAACTTAAAATATTTACTACTGTTATGTCAAATTCCTTTAAATACGTAGTAAAACTTCTACACCTGTAATCTGTACTGGGTTTATACCTACGTCAAAATATTAATAATTCATGCTTCAACAGGCATTATCAATGAATGTAACATTGTATACTCAGACAAGCGTAATTCTATTTTTCATGTCCTGTTATATAGTTATTTCAAATTCCATCAAAAGACATGAATAAATTGCCATTCAAATCATTAGTTCATATATGTGCTTTTGTTACAACTAATGCCATTTAAATAGCCATATTTATATGTATTGTTTGTAAATAATGTCGACTCACAGAGACCGTACTACTTGGCAAAGCCCACTTGAAATACTCTGATATTAAATTGGTTAGTAATGATATTCATAATGGGATAGTGGCCCATATATACAAATAAATATTAATATGTACTGTTTGAATCGATCAAATTTTATATTAAATTTGTTACAAAGAAAGAATTTAAATTACTTTCTTTTCTTTGGTGCAAATATGTAAAAAAGTTAAAATGTCTCAGCATGCATAAACATTTGACAAAAAACTGTGTCAGGGTAAATTATTTAATGAAAAATTCAATTGACCATCATTAGCATCTAACTTCTCTCATCATTTAGAACAAACTCAAAAGAAAAGGAAAAAGAATTCTCTATATTCTGAGTGAACCTTTGAACTCTTATCATAAAAGTGGTCTTCCAAGTAATATATATGTAAAAGAATATATAATACTTTAAAATCCTCCTAGTCAGCATATATATATATAGGGTAAAATGAAAAACAAAGAATACCAAACTGTTGAAACAATTCCAAAATCAAACAAAAAATACCACACTGTCAAAACAATTCCAAAATCAAACAAATGATTGATTGATTGGTGTTTAACGTCCAGCGAGCAATTTTTCAGCTATATTCAGGACGAGAATAATTTAAACGCCACGAGACTCGAAACAAGGAAATGTGATGGGTAGGGACAGATAATTTAGCCAGTGCAACAGGTCTCTTATGGACCACTCATCATGAGTATAATGCTCATAGTGAGCTGTTACACTGGGTTCTTTAACGTGCGAAGAGGGTGGCAATCTCTCAACACGGGACCTCGGTTTTATTTACGTCTCATCCGAAGGACGGGTTGGCTGTGAATTTCTACATCCCGCACAACCGACGGATGCTCCTTCAAGCCGAAGAAGCTCTCGGTCCCATTTCTATACCCCGGGGATGACCCCTTTTAGACGACTAGTGTCTCTAGGACGGAGAAACCTGGTGCCTATTCTACCTCGGCACACCCTCTGGGAGGGGGTCAAAAATCAAACAAAAAATACCACACTGTAAGAACAATTCCAAAATCAAACAAAAATACCACACTGTAAGAACAATTCCAAAATCAAACAAAAATACCACACTGTCGAAACAATTCCAAAATCAAACAAAAATACCACACTGTAATTATAAGAACAATTCCAAAATCAAACAAAAATACCACACTATCGAAACAATTCCAAAATCAAACAAAAAATACCGCACTGTAAGAACAATTCCAAAATCAAACAAAAATACCACACTGTCGAAACAATTCCAAAATCAAACAAAAATACCACACTAAGAACAATTCCAAAATCAAACAAAAATACCACACTGTCGAAACAATTCCAAAATCAAACAAAAATACCACACTGTCGAAACAATTCCAAAATCAAACAAAAAATACCACACTGTAATTATAAGAACAATTCCAAAATCAAACAAAAATACCACACTATCGAAACAATTCCAAAATCAAACAAAAAATACCACACTGTAAGAACAATTCCAAAATCAAACAAAAAATACCACACTGTAAGAACAATTCTAAAATCAAACAAAAATACCACACTGTAAGAACAATTCCAAAATCAAACAAAAATTACCACACTGTAAGAACTATTCTAAAATCAAACAAAAAATACCACACTGTCAGAACAATTCCAAAATCTAATAGAAAAATACCACACTGTAAGAACAATTCCAAAATCAAACAAAGAATACTACACTGTAAGAACAATTCCAAAATCAAACAAAAAATACCACACTGTCGGAACAATTCCAAAATCAAACAAAAATACCACACTGTAAGAACAATTCCAAAATCAAACAAAAATACAACACTGTAAGAACAATTCCAAAATCAAACAAAAAATACCACACTGTCGAAACAATTCCAAAATCAAACAAAAATACCACACTAAGAACAATTCCAAAATCAAACAAAAAATACCACAATGTCGAAACAATTCCAAAATCAAATATCAAAGTTGTGGAATAAGGCAACATTGATACCCCTAACACACAAATACATGGCCGCTCACTTTCCTGACTTGATACAGACACTTCAATGAAAAGTGGCAGGATTAAACTAGTTTTATCAAACCCAACAGCAAATATTTCATGCATATTCAGGAGAAGGAATTCAGCCAAAAAAAACTACAGAAATGAAGGAAGAATGGGTAAACAACAGCAAAGACCTTTGACTGCCACTGGAAAAGTATGGAGAGCTGGGTAGACAAAAAATTGTAATCACTCTAGTTTTGAAGAAACTACTTTATCATCCTCTTCCCTTTTACAATCAGCATCCTTTTATGACAAAAGAGAGTTTATTTGAGTACAATGTATTGAAAAGAATTATTTACGCTGTTACAGTATACATGTATTTTGTATTTCAAGGTTTATTGTTTTACATGTATGTACTATTTTCAAATCTTCATTAGTAAGATAGTTACTCATTAAAGTTAATTATTGGAGAATATAACATATATTTTACTGATGATAAAATGGTTGTTGTCTAACTAGACATAACAAGATGTAACCTGATCTTCATATACAGATGCAGATTATGTAATTTAAACATTAATTTGTTTTTAGTTTGAAATTATTTGGAGTAAAACTTTAAGCATGTAGAAGACAGATCAAGTCAGTGCATAGAAAGTGGCATGGCTTAAGTATCTATAACTGTAAATAATTATAGGGTTGACTATCACAGTTTTATCTGTAAATACCTGATCTTGAATAAATCTTTGTGATCAACAAACTATATAAAATAGTTCCGGTTAATCCTAGATTACTTTAATCTTATAATAATAAATCACTCTGACTTACTAGAGAAAAATTTAACCTTTGTTATATTAAAATTCATCCAGAGATTAGTACAGAAATTATTTTAATTAATTATGGTTTGGTAGACATTTTAAAAAAAAATAGTTATAAATTTTGCACTTAGCGATATAATTCTAAAACCCTGGAGTACTAAACATGTTTTGATCAAGGACTTAAGAAAATAAATCAGTCTCTGTATTTTTAAAGTATTCTATTGACTTTTTTACAAATGTATACTATACTTTATATTGCCACACTGATCAATGTACAAAAATGTAGTCCACATTGAATAACAATGAATGAAGAAACACCACTGATAGTGGACAAAACTACCTATATAATCAGTGTCTATCACCACTAAGTTTGTGAGTTTGAACACGGCTCAGGCGATGTATTCTCGATACAACATCATGTGATAAAGTTTGTCACTGACTTCAGATTTTTTTAAATTCGTCGGACCGAGCGGGCAGAAACTCACAAGGACAGACAATACTGCCAAGTAAGCCACTGGGTGTCCGACAAAATTTTTTGTTTGTATATTTTGTTTTGCACCGGAAATGCAACTGGTATGCCGGAATGATCACAGTCAACTCAGAATTAGATTCTGCTTCAAATGACATTTACTTCTTAAACATGCAACTGTTTCCATGGTAATTCTATTAATCATTATATTTTTATAGTTTAAACTGGCTGTAATGCATCAACACGACCATTTCGTGTGTTCATATTTGAAAACATGGCGGGTCGGGTTTTTATTGTTCCCATCACCGATTCCATTTAAATATTAGAATTTCGTAAATTCCCGTTCTAAAAGTCCCTTCGTTTTTTTTTTTCACTTCTTCAAAACTTTTCTTCAGGGGAAAATGCAGGTCCTGCACAATTTCAGTAGGTTCTGCAGAAAATTATTGGATACAGGACCTATGTCCTGCATATTGAAAACAAATTTCAAAAAGTCTGTGACTTGCGGCAGGTCAGTGTTTTTCTCTGAGTACTCCGGTTTCCTCCAATAAAACTGACCATCATGATTTAAATGAAATATTGTTGAAAGTGGCGTTGAACACCATAACACTAACCATATCTGATTTGTAAACTGCTACATTCCTATTTTTAGCTTGCCTGTACGAAGTACCTGTGCGTCGGCGTCCAATGTTAACGTTTGCGTTTAGGTCCAATGTAGACAAACTACTTGGCCCAGGTTGATGAAACTTCACATGTGAGTTTGTCGTGGACAGTTAAAAACACCGCACACAAATATAGGTCACTGTGACCTACTATTTCTGCCTGAATGACTTCGACATTTTTGTGTTAACGTTTGTGCTTAGATCCAATGTAGACAAACTACTTGGTCCAGGTTGATGAAACTTCACATGTGAGTTTGTCGTGGACAGTTAAAAACACCGCACACAAATATAGGTCACCGTGACCTACTATTTCTGCCTGAATGACTGACATTTTTGCGTTAATGTTTGCATTTTAAGTCCAATGTAGACAAACTACTTGGTCCAGGTTGATGAAACTTCACAAATATAGGTCACTGTGACCTACTATTTCTGCCTGAATGACTTCGACATTTTTGTTAAGACCTGTTTTACTATTACATTTATATGTCCATTTTGAATACTATTAAATGGTTTTCTTTTGGCTAAACTGAAGTATTGTTCTTAACCAAATTAAACACTAACCACATGGTTATGACATTCACATGTAACTATAGATTGCACAGGCAAGCTGGATGGTCTGCCTTGCAACCAGCTATTTTTATATTTTCCTTTTTATGTCTTGATAAAACCTTTTTCTGTTATATATGGTTACTCATGTAACTGTTTGTACAGAAATGGTTTATTTTTATCAATAGCGGACTGGAGCTGCATTATCAGGGTTTCCGTTTGGCGTCGGTCTTCGGCCATTGGCCGATAATTTGCGTATATGACAGGAAATAATTTGACATTGCTGTCAAAATGACCGTTTGTTCCAAAATATGTGACCAAAAAGACCGATACATGCAACGTATGCATCGGACACATGATCGAGTATTTTTGTTTACAAGCTGTCTCAATCGGCAAACCTTGGCCGAATCAGCTCCTCATTGTTAAGAAACGAGAATTGCAAGCTGTCTATTTGTAACAATTAATTTGATTGGGCGATTTCGGATTCCCCTCCCTCAATACCCAATCGGAAAATCCTTTAGGCCAAAGAAAAATGATTTTCGGTTTCTCCTAACCCGACCCGGTCAAATTTTTCCTGCCGGGTCGTTATATTTTATTACTGATAAATAAAATAAAATAAACACCAGCCGTGTGTCTTCTAACTCAGTGATATGGAAATTTTTGTTATCGTAAACAATTGCAGTCATTTTCAAAATTCGTGGAGATGAAGTGCAGCCATGCTTTTTCGATGTTTTTTCCACCTGTCAAGGTCATTGATCTAGATCGCCAAAGCACTCACGATATCGGTAAAAGGACTGTGATCTAAAACATGTATGTGACATACAGTGTGTATAAAATGGTCACCGGCGGTGTGCCCAGTGGAACCATTCTGGCTGTTCATTTATCTTGAATTAAAAAATATAGAAATGGTTTGCATCAATATGACAGATAAACAAAACAAATCCATCAACATTTGGTTTCCTTATGTTCCACCGGATAAAGATGATCTTATGGCAAATTTATGCGATCATATCAACAAGTTGACTGTTGTAAATGTTTATTGTTAATAAACCATGCCAGTCGAATATATCTCAAACATAAAGTTTCATATATGTATAGGGTTATTCTAGAAATATTTGTATTGGGGGTTAAAATGCACATTATTTAAAATTGTATGGGTGGTCAGTTTAAGAAATCTGGTCTATCACAATTGATGAAATAACCTATTCAAAATATTTTTTGGAAAGAGATGGTGACCTCTGAAAACCTGTCTGGCTGTGAATTCCAAATATCATAATAAGTATGCATGTTTGAAACAAATGAATATTAAATTAAACTCCAGCTGCATCTTAAATCATTAAATGACATATAAGTTTTAGACAAATTAGGACACAATTGACCTATTGAATAAGTGCCTTTCAGGACAAAAGGCCTGAGAAATTTATGAGTTAGGACATTTGACCTTAGCATATTGAAATCCAGCTGAAACCCTGATTATCCATATATTTTTTCTTTTAACCTTGAAGGAAACTTGTGCTTGTATTTTGTGATCTAATATTTGTAAGTGTGTTTTGAGCATGTAGAGTTATATCAATTAAGTTGAAATCCTAAAACTTATTGTATTGTATAAATGAAAAATTCTTTAATTCTATCCCTGGAATGTATGAATGTAACTGGTTTTTATTTGACAAACAAAGTTTGTAAAGGATTAGTTGAGATGAAAATAAAAATGTTTGACAAATTGATTGATATTTATTGTATGGAGCCAAGCAAGGTTTACCATGCTACCAGGTGATAAAAAATTTTTTTTACCTGTCTTCAGGTGATCTATTTTGAGTATGAATTAAAAGTCTGGTACATTTAAGATGGACGGATTATAGATTTACTTTTGATATTGAATGTCAAAAGATAATGTAATTTTCCTAACTCATTTGTCCAAAGGCCATGCCAACTAATAGTATATAAAGGTGGAGTATCTTATTAGAGCATCTTAATTTACACATCATTCTACTTTTATACCTACTCCAAACATAGTCATGATCTTATGGTAGGTAGATTTACAACTACCTGTGCAATCAGTGCCTATCATCAATACAATTTTGAGTTGAATCCCACTCATGGGGAGGGGTACTCGATACATTAATTATGTGATAAAGTTTGATCTCGGCAGGTTGGTGGTTTTCTCCAGGTATTTCTGTTTCCTCCACCAATAAAACTGATGGACACAATATAACTGAAATATTATTGAAAGTTGCATTACATTTACCTAACCCAAACATTTTAGTGTTATTTTATTTAGGCAATGTGTAATGTATATTATTCCACTTGTAAACAAATTTGCATACAAAATTGTTAACAGTTGCTCAATGCACCATTGACATCTATCACAGTTTCAGGCTCTGATAGACATGTATGAGATATCTCTTGAGTTGTCTTCCCTTGCAGTATATTTGTCACCATGTTTGTTCATACTTTTAATCTAGCAGTTAAAAAAATGTAATGTTTTGCACATCAAAGCTCTGTTAATGAGCATTGATGTATATATTTCTTATGCTCTTCCTGAGAGGTACCATACTACTTACTCTAGGGTAATAGTCTCTAGAATCAATATATTTTTAGATAAATTTCTTAAGTTGTTAGTTAAGTGGTTAAAATAGTACATTACTAAATTTTAAAGAAATCTTATCAATGATACTCGAGGTTTACTAGGATAAGACTGTGTTATAAAGACCCAGTTTATGGTTTAATAGTTTTACAAGTAAATATAAAGGGTTGTTCATGAAGATTTCTGTAGTATACTCAATATATACACACCTAAGGTGTTTATCACACCAAAATTGATTTGTTCAAAGTTAGAATTGTATTAAGCATTAAATTTTCCCATATTTTTAGTCATATAAAGGTTAATGTCTTTTTTTTATTATTTATGTACCATAGGTTGTCCTTGAATAGTATGTCTAAAATTATCAAATTTGTATGGATATATTTTGTCTGGCATCAAAAGACTTTTACTGTCTTGACAATGAAAAGCAAAAGGGGTCATAACAGTTTTATGGAGAACAAGGTTAAATAAATTTAACATAGATAAATGTGTATTTGTTCAATGTTTACACAAGGTAAATGAATTGGTGTCACAAGTAAAAGATCACAAACACTCATTGACATGCCCCAGTGATCATTTTCATTAAAGCAAGAAATCATTTCCCGGTAATACCTGCATTCCGACTCTCTTATTGAAGTCTTAAGCTGATTAGCTAAAGGGAGATAATCCTCTTAATGACTTCAGGTCTATTGTTTACCAATCCAATTATATGTTGAGCAAGTTAACAAGTATAGGTTTGACTGTTTATTTAGTGAAGCATACTAAAATGTACCCATGTAGGTTTTAATAATATTGTTATATAAGTGTTGGAGCATATATGAATTTATAATTTATGACTTCCAGCTATTATATTTAATTAATATTTGATAGCAAGCTGTTTTTGAAACCTTTAACATTGACTTCTACCTTTATGTGCTGTATGTCAAGTATATTATACCAAACATTACTGTAATTATTCTCTTTGACATAATCTGTAGATGTACGTCTTTCTACAAATTCTACTTTGACATTAGTTATAATGAGAGGACAATCCTCTTTATTATAATGGGTATGTCTTTCTAGTTAAGTCATGTATACAACAAGTAGGTACAATACAATGCAGCTCAGATTTTGTAAAATATCTGTGTAGTATTCATCCCTATGATATTTTGATAATTTAATCAAGTTTATATTTACAAGTACTTGATTTTGGATGGGTTGAGGTTGAATTTTCACCTACTTGTTCAGTCACTGTTGGTTACCACTTGGGCCTGGGTGGCCTAATAGTTAAGGTTGTTGACTTCTAACCACAAGTCTAATACTACTAACATGGATTTGAGTCCTATTACCCACCTTAAATGTTTAGGTTTTCAGACACCAAAGACCAGGATTTTCACTGGTCATTATGTGATATTTGTTGGGGCTTTCCTTCCCATATAAATCTGGTAGTCAAGATATAACTGAAAATTGCAGAAAATTACCTGTACAATGTACTATAAACACCTCTAACACAACTCTATCAACAGCAAGATCTGTGAAATTGACTGCCAACATGAGTAAGTTGTAATTGATACAACCTTATAAGTTAAGTTTGTAAGTGTCTTAACAAAGGTTCTCTTGTTTTCTTCAGGTACTCTTCACTTCCTCCAACAGTTTTATCAAAATTATATACAATGATTTATTTTGGAACAAGTCAAAAATAAGTTCAAGGCATTTTGGAATGAGATCGAAAACCAAGAAATTCAATTGATGTGGCCTAACCCATTTACTTATTATGTCTTATATATTTAATGTTATTTTCTGTATTATTTTAGGATGTTTTACAACAGATTCTGATTGTCAAGTTACCAAACTTCCAACAAATTTGTAAAGAGCCAGAGAAGGGTAGGTACATTTAGACATTTCATCTGGTACAATTTTAATCAAATGCTAATGAAATTATGTTACAACATTATTGGAAACAGAGTAAAAATACATTTTCTTCATTTCACAATGGTGTCTTCATTCATGACCAACATTTACAAGTATACTCTCAAATTTGATAACATATTACCCTTCATTTATTGATGCTTAGAATTTCTGTTCATTGAATGCTTCGCCTTGGTACCAATATACACATGTCATTATTATTGAGTAAGTCTTACCAAGACATATCAAATAAACACAACGCACTTGATATCACAAAGTAATAAGCAACCACATGTCTGGTCTCTCATCAAGTTTTTTTTAAGAGTACTTGATGAAGTTCTTTGTAAATTACACTCTGCATGTTACATTGGTCGGTCCAAGTGAAAAACAAAAGTAATGACACAGTTTTTGTTTGTTATGCTTATCTTTATCTCCAGTGATATGTTAAACAAAGCTCTTGGTGGGTTAAGCAAATTCAAGAACGAGGACTGTCTATATGCAGTCGGAATAATTGACTTGTTTTTTGAGATACCCCAAAAGTATCCAGTTTGACATTAATAAAAATGGACAGTCACCTACAGCAAGTGTTTTATCACAAAGTGAGCCATTGTTTTGCAGAGATGATACCTGTGTTGTAATAGACCAATACGCTGAACTGGGTAATTCTCACCGATGCCATCGTCACCATGACAAATCCTGGATAAACATACTATCGCTTATATGTTTTGTTTGAAATTGGACTTCTTGTTGCATCTTGCTTCTTAGGATTCATCTTTGATGCAATACTGCTATGAGAAATCTATTTTAGCAAAACTAATTAACAATGGTATACTATATTACAATGTTTATAAATACAAGTGTGGACACTGGATTCCATGAATTGTTTATAAATACAAGTGTGGACACTGGATTCCATGAATTGTTTATAAATACAAGTGTGGACACTGGATTCCATGAATTGTTTATAAATACAAGTGTGGACACTGGATTCCGTGAATTGTTTCCTACTCCTGTATAATGACCATACAATGTGCATAATGAGGACGTGATGTGGTAGATGTACCAACAATTTTATTGGAATTTGAAATATTTAAAAATTAAATCTTTCAAGTGTTATGATCCATTATACATATTCATAGTTTATATTCACAATTTACCCATCAAATATAACCAGTTCTAATAAAAATGTAAAGTAATGTTTCAAGTCATTTGGCAATCATACTTTTCAAGTTATATATTAATGAAAGGTACTGAATTAAACTGATTGGTCTTTTTATATTGAGAGGTGAGAATCAGATACCTGTAACAATTATTTTACAAAAATACACGTTAACTAGATTTGTAGCACAAATTAGATTTATTTGCATAAAATGTTTTATAATATGATATAACCATAAATTTTGAAGTATGTTTTTGTTGTATATGTAGATGTAACTGTTTTACAAGTGTATACCTGTTAGGTCAACAGTGCTTTACATAATTTATGTATAGATTTAAATCATACAAATACACAGGTACCATTGTTGATATACATGTACCTGTATGCTATGTAATAAAAATTAAAAATTCACAGTCATTTTGAATTAGAAAATATTTTCCTATAGTGTAAATAGACTGCATTGAAAATTCATTGAATTGTGTTCAGCTGTTTTTAGAAGAATATAAATGGCCTTTGTAAAGTTTATTGTATGTGGGTTGTACCATCTCATTATGTTATTTCATATATAATGCAAGTTGGATCCTTTTCTTGTACAGAGACACAATGTGATGGCAATTTAAAGAATTATAATTCTATGGTTTTCAGTTATAATGAATATCTAAATTATACCAGTATACAATCATCTTTACAATAGACCATATGGTAAAATACCTTAGTAATCTTAGCTGACAATAAAATGTCCTTTTTTAAAAACATGTACATGTATACCAGTAATTACAAAACTTACACTAACATTAAAATGTTAGATAGATATGTATCAAGGCTTTCAATATTGGGCGGTACCACATACTTTTACCTGCCTAAGATGGTCTTTAGTTCCTCCTCATTTTAAAGAGTATTATATATAAGATATTCATGAAAATGTTCAAATTTTAATCAAGAGTACCACCAGTAAATAGTGAAGTACTGGACGTGTCGTGGTGCACTTGAAAAATATTGAAAACCTTGGTGTATGTCTTCAAGAAAGAGGGGGAAATTGTTTACGTGTAATGATGAAATTAATGGTGTGTGAACTTCTCATAAATATACTTGTTTCATTTATAATTCAAATAACTACTAATGTATATTTAAATTATAAATGAAACAAGTATACTCCTATGTATATCACTTTTATACATCAATTGAATAAAATAGATATGAATTATTTGTGGGAACTTATTTTTACTATCAAATTAAGTTTTATGGTATTCATGAGAGAGATTGGTTGCAATATTAATGAATAGAAGTAAAATTACTTAATTTGATAGTTGGGTTCACAGAATCAAATACAGTGTAGCTATTTTGATGCTTTTATTTCAAAAGCTAGCTTCACAAAACTAAAGAAAGGGTAATTAATTTGATGATTTTATTTCAGAGACCGGCTTCCAAGACAAAAGAATGTGTACCGATAGTTATTTAGATTTTTTTTATTGTAGCTCTACAAGGATTTGATGCTTTTATTATGTCGCCTGCATAGGGATCGCTATCTGTTGTGTCGTATCTTTTTGTAATCTTCGTAATCTTCGTCAGAGTAACACGATCCTTAATCCACAATTACTGCCAAACCAGTCCATAAAAAAGAGCTAAATTTACATATAACATTCTAGAGGACATGCAGTTGTGCATCTGATATATTTTTTAATGACATTGATCTCAGGGGTTTCTTAGAGCCAAACAGGGAATTTCAATGTGGCACACATCTCTCAATCCTCAACTCTTTCTAGATGCAAATATTTTTGAGTTACTAGGGAAAAAAAGTCAGGTGACACATGTCTTCAAAAAACTAAAGAAAGTGTAGATAATATTTCAGAATCTCAGTTGCACAAAACTGAAGAAAGTGTTGTTAATTTGATGGTTGTATTGGAGATGCTGATTTCCAAAACGAATGGAAAATATTGTTAATTGTAGATACTACCTAATTATGAACTTCTCTATACCTATGTACATATATGTTATTGAGATATAAAGATATACAAATTTTATTACATTGTAATTTGATGGTTTAATTTCAGAGGCCAGTTTTATTACATTGTAATTTGATGGTTTAATTTCAGAGGCCAGTTTTATTACATTGTAATTTGATGGTTTAATTTCAGAGGCCAGTTTTACAGAACTAAAGAAAGTGTTGTTGTTAATCTTGGGTTGTGCAATACAGTGTGACAAGAAGGAAATGTTTATTGATACAATTAAAGGCTTAGAAGTACAAGTCCAACATGATATAGTGGAGCTAATTAAAGAGGTATGGTGTATAATGTTTTGTCAGTTTTACCAGTATATCATTCAACAAAAACTAAAACAAACCATGAACATATATAAACAAAGCTATTGTGTGTCCCTATCTCATTATTTTTTCATCTGTTTGAAGAAGTGAGAAAAAATATTGGTGGAAATCGAGACCATTAATGCTTAATACAATGAAGAAGAAAATTATCAGATAGCTACTGAATTTCTATCTGATTCTGCAGAGGAAATTATCATAGTATTGAATAAAGAATTTTTTTCAGGGATTACCAATTTAATGTGGTATTATTTTTTTTTCGGGTAACTAGAATATGCAATTGACATTACTGCTTAATCAGGCTTGATTATAATTAAGAATTTCTTTAACTTTTATGCCCATTTAAGTAAACAATAAGTGATGACATCCATAATTTCTGTGACAGGTTTTCTGTGTGATTCCAATCATTATCAGATACGGAACTCATTTTCTGTAACACTGCACTAGACATTCATGAAGTAGAATGTAAGACGGTGTTAAACAGTTAACATAACAGTCAAGTAGACAGTAATAAGATTATAGATATATCTCCTGTAAGATTAGACTTGAGTGGAAATTACAAGAAATTATTTCTGTTAGCTGGATTGATAAAAGCAGGCTTAAAACTGGCAAGGGCATCTGTTAAGTTTCTTGTTTTAATTGAGACAGAATAATATACATGTTATCAGGTTGATCTGTTGCTATTAATGTGTTGCTTATCAGAGCTGCCCTCCAGGCATTGTCCAAATGCCTGTTTGGTCAGTCCGCCTCTGTCTGTTTATATGATTTGTCATTCAACTGAAGTATTTTAACTGTACTTAGCCAGATTTGTGTAAGACGTTTTGGTAGTTTTCAACTTTCTTCTCTCCAATATTTTGGCTATTTTTGTTTTCCAACCATTTGGTATTAACAAGTTTCATGAGATATTAGACATACATGTAGCAAGGATTCACTACATTATCTATATATTTACATACCCTTAAGCTCTATACATACAGTTGAAATGAAGATACCAACTATCACAAGGTGTGAATTACTTGTCCCACACCTGTAGGCAGGGTGGGGGAGGGGTGTGAAAACCAAGAACTATTATTTCTGTTGAGATTCTATTTAACCATGACTATTAGAATCCATAATTTGACATCCAGCTGGAAGACCAACTCCTTTTATGAGGTGGCAGACACGTCCCCCTTTGGAAATGAAAAATCCTGATTACAGTCCTGTATTCTGAATGTGAAAAACTTGTCCAGATCCTATAGACAATAGTCTTGGGCTTTCTGATACAATTTTGTCATTTCTTACTAGATAACAAAGTAGAAATTGACATGCAAACAACTCATCAATCAGTCTGTGTGGTAGTGTTTGATCACTTAATATCAGATCCTTTTTCATATCTCTAACAAACCTGCAATTTTAAGATACAAGTTTTTGCTTCTCATGAAATAGATGAACATTGAGTGCTTGGCTATTGACCAATTATTAGATTTGTGTGAGGTTACAAATTGATCAAGATTTCCAATCAGCAGTGATGACCAGTTCATCAAGTGTTACAAATTAATTCACACCAAGCGAAATCTGTTTATGTGTCTTGACTTCAGATCAATAATTCTGTTTCTGATTATTCTGCCTTTCCTTGTTATAATTATCAATGCTGGTCAGGTCAGTATTAAATCTTATCAATGAAATCACTTCGTCTACAAGCCTTCCTATCAAGACCTATTTTGGCTAATAATCAGTAATTTAGTTTCTGATTAGTCTCTATATAAAGTTTTAATTAAACATTATTGTGGGGTCATCAAGTGTTACAAATGAAGTGACACCACTGCCAAGCCTTGGGGAGACGTGTATTTTAGGCTATAATGAATTAATGATCAGTAATTTAAGTTTGATCAGATTTGTATGATATAGATGTATATCACACAATCTACGTTTTTGTTTGTTCCTATCAATTTACCTGTAATCTATATACCTGTAGAATCTAATCAATATCTATATACAAATAACCTGTAATTATTGTACTATGTTATCATTGATTTGAAGTTCAAAAGAAGGAATTTAGACACTTGATTTAACTTAGATAGATCTGTGATAAAGTTCTACCTTGTAGCAATTTCTAGGATAATTGATATAACAAAAGCTTTGTGTTACTTTCTGGTCAATTATTTATATAATGATAAGATTAAGTACACACAGAATGATTTGATCATCATCAAAGGCTTATTCATGGATTAGCAATAGAATCGGAGCTGTTACTGATATTTTTTCCCTTTTTTTACTATAAAAAAAAAAGAAAAAAAAGACTGTATGGTAACTATGGTGTTTAATGCCACTTTCAACAATATTTCAGCTATATCGTGGGGGTTAAAAATAAATAAGAAAAAAAAGATTGTAAAGAGTGCTAGCTACGTTTCTGAAGCTGTTTCATATGTCAAGCCTTCATTTTTTTCTTGTCTTTTTTTAGCTCACCTGACCCAAAGGGTCATGTGAGGTATTTCCATCACTTGGCGTCCGTCATCTGTCGTCCGTTTTCCGTCCGTTAACTTTTTCATATTTTAATCTACTCCTCTGAAACAACTGCGCCAAATGGAACCAAACTTGGCAGAAAACATCTATATAAGGTCCTCTATAAAGTTTCTTCATTTCGTCCCATTCCGCCAACAAATATGGCCACCAAGGGCAATTATTGTTTCTGATTGGCTAATGTTAAAAAAATCTTCTCCTCTGAAACTGCTTGGCCAAATGGAGCCAAACTTGGCAGGAAGCATCTATGTAAGATCCTCTATAAAAATTCTTCATTTTTTTTCATTCGGCCAACAAGCATGGCCACTGTTACTAAAAATAGAACATATGGTAAAATTGCAGGATTTTGGGTAATAACTGAAAAACCGTTAATAATATCAAAAATCTGACATGGGGTAAAAATGATCAGCACAGCAAGATCTACCTACCCTGCAATTTTGAAGTAAATCTGATTACCCATCTTGGAGTTATTGCCATTTTTTCATCAAATTTTTAAAATTTAAATATTTTTCGTCCTTTATTTCAAAAATATAAGAGATAGATGTTAAGTTTATACTGCAAACATGTTCAGCATGTCAAGATCTACCTACCCTGCAATTTTGAAGTATATCTCATTACCCATTTTGGAGTTGTTGCCCTTTTTTTCATCAAATTTTAAAAATTTTAATACTTTTCGTCTTATATTTCAAAAACTATAAGAGAGAGATATTAAGTTTAAATTGCAAAAATGTGCAGCATGTCAAGATCTACCTACCCTGCAATTTTGAAGTATATCCCATTATCCATTTTGAAGTTACTTGTATTGCCATTTTTTTCATTAAATTTTTAAAATTTTAATACTTTTCATCTTATATTTCCAAAACTATAAGAGATAGATGTTAAGTGTAAACTGAAAACATGTTCAGCTTGTCAAGATCTACATGCCCTGCAATTTTGAAGTAAATCTTATTACCTGTCTAGGAGTTATTGCCCTTTTTTCATAATTTTTGAGCTCACGTGGCCCAAATACATTATCTTTTATGCATAAATATAGAAAACAGTTAAGGTAATGATTATCTCCCTTTGAAATTTGCTTCAGTATCATTCTATTGTCAGGTGAGCGATACAGGCTCAGTGGGCTGAGCCTCTAGTAATTTAAATGAATAAGTAAAATACACTTTGTTTTTAGTACAGCTAGATAAAATCATTATCTTTATAGATATGAATGAAAATATTATTGATAGTATACCCTAGGGAAGGAAAGTTCAAATATTTATTGTAATTGTAACTGTTCAAAGTTTCTTGTTTTAATTGAGACAGAATAATATACATGTTATTTGGAATAAACATAGGTGTGTAAACCTTTAATTAAGAAATATTAAACCATGGTCTGATTCATTGTATGACCAGTAAACATTGTTTGTGGTATAGTTTGGGTCATTGTTAGTTCACAAACAAATGTAAGTTTAATACCTGTCCTGAAACCAATCTTTAAGAGATAGTGATCAGTAATTATATCTCTATAACAAAGTTAATAGGTGATCAAGTGAAATCTATTTGTCTATGTAACATTAATACAATGTGATATTGATTTAATAACTGAAACTAACGGTATTTCAGGAATTCTGTAAAAATGAAATAGTTGAAGATAATTAAATTAATATACCGCAAAAAAAGAATGAACTTTGATCTATGTTTTCTAAAGCTGTGTGGGTAATTAGTAAAAATCGATGGCTGCCAAAGTATTTGTGATTTTAATCCTGTTTTACACAACAAAGTGTTTTTATTTCCCTATGGAATGCCAAATGCATCTAAATTAAATTGATTAACAATTAAACAGCTACTCTGTATCATTTCTAATTTGGCATAGGCAGAAATCAATAAAACACTGATCCTTAGGAAATCACACATTGTTGTGTAAAATTGAAGCTTTTCAACGAATTTAAAAGCTTCAAATATGTCATCTGAATTAAAAAAAAAATGTGTGTGGGTCTTGAAAAGTAAGCTTTACCAAAAGTGTATTTCTAATACATTGATTATTATGCTCTGTTGTAATAGATTGGGTATTTTATTCACCATTTTTTTTATTCTATTGAGTGATACAGAATTATTTTTTTTCCATTATTATTTTATGTTCAATCCTCAATTCAAACTTCAATTACGTTTTTTTCACCCACCAATTCTTGAATGTATCTGGGTTATTTTCCTTTTAGCTTCTGTATATATACATGTACTTACTAGGTCACTTATCATGATCTGCTCTTATATGAGCAAATGAGCCCCTTTTTCAGCTATGTCATGGCAAGAACAAGTTACTTTCAGATGATGATGTCTGCTTTGTACTAGGTTAACACGCTTAGTTGGATTTTTATAGAGCTAGCTGACTGAAACAACTGTCCGTGGATAGACATGTCGTACTACATATACATATTATCCTGACTCTGAGCCAACCAGTCTTTCCTCTGTCTCCTTAATGCTGCGTGTTTAGCAGAGAAGCAACAAATACCAATCTTATAGTCTTTGGTTTGACCCAATCGGGGCTTGAATCCACTTTCTACCGCACTTGAGGCGAGCATGCTAACCGATGCAGTTAATTCCGAGCCAACCCGGCTTTGCTCCGCTAACCGATGCGGTTAATTCTGAGCCAACCAGTCTTTGCTCATACTCCTTTATGATGCATGTTTAGTAGAGTAGAAAGAAATGCCAATTTTTTAGTATTTGGTTTGATCGAATGTGTGCTCGAACCAATGATCTACCACACTCGAGGCAGGCACAATAATCAATATACTTAAAATTGCAGAATTGTTTTTTTTTTAATTTATTTTATAATTTATGTCTCCTCTATTTTCAGGTAACAGATGATTCAGAATTCATCATGCACATGGAACCAACTGAACAGTTAGAAACATACACAGAAAAATTATTTAATCATATTACAAGATTAATTAAAGAAAGGGATGATTATTTTGAGGTAACCTTAAGAAAGTGGGAACTTCAAATGTACAAACATTGTCAAAATGAATTAATATATGAAATAATACTAGGACAATTTATATCATATTTAAAATGAGGACATTAACTTACTGTAAAACATATATGATATCTGTAAATGTTTTAACTTGACCTCTCCGAAGTATGGAAGAATAAAATAATTACATGCCCTCCATCATTCCATCAGTCTCCTGTCATTCAGATGAATAACAATAAAATTTTCTCTAGGCATATTAATATTTCCATGGAAGCAGCCATCAAACTCTAAAGAATTGTGTTTTCTTTTCACCTTCCAAGAGTTATTACCCTTTATAAAAAAAAATGGGAGTTTTGACCTGTACTTTCTGTGATGTCATGCTATCATGAATACAATGGGCTTCAGTTGATTTTAGAGTCATGTCCCTTAAATTTAAGTAAATAATGTTTATATTCTTCTCCGACTTTATCTGCAGCTCAGATATTTAATTGTGAAATAAAAGTACTGAGCTTAAATTATCTTCAGAGAACTGAAATACAATTAGGTTCAACTTTATGTAGGTTCTCGTGTAAGTTTTCTGGAGTTATGCCCCTTGAATAATGAAAATCTGTTATAACAGGTAAAGAATAATGTAATCTAGACTTCACTTTGACTTAAATTTGTTCACTAAAGAACTATTTGTCTAAACCTATGGGTATGACAGTCTCTTTTTTACAAAAGTAAAAAATTTACAATATATGACATTTTATGTGATTTATTATAAAAAAAGACTTTAGTATATTTCTGATAAATATAGAATAACAGCAATTATGAAGGTCGAGACAGTCTGTTCATACTTTGTTGAGATCAAAGGAAAAATTATGAAATACTGGTAAAATATATGATATATCTATATAAAAAAATAATAAAATTAATTTGCAGATTTTAGCAGAGTTAGCTCAAGAACGAGATTTTTACCAAGCCCAGATCCAGGGGAATACAGCACTACCATTAAGTCCCCCGACCAGTCCAGAGAAGCATCATATGGTTGTAGAATTGGCAGATTGTAAAGCTAAAATCAGAAAACTCAGACAGGAATTGTAAGTAATTAATATAAATAGGCTAAAATAAAAAATTGAAACTCGGACAGAAATAATATGTAATTGATATAAACAGGAAGGTGAAATTTTTTTATAAATATTGTAGTGAGAGATTATTGTTCACGTCAAATGAGGAATATATCAGCTATATCATGGCAAGGACAAGTTACAGTCGATGAGGTGATGAACACATCAAATGAGGAATATATCAGCTATATCATGGCAAGGACAAGTTACAGTCGATGAGGTGATGAACATGTCAAATGAGGAATATATCAGCTATATCATGGCAAGGACAAGTTACAGTCAATGAGGTGATGAACATGTCAAATGAGGAATATATCAGCTATATCATGGCAAGGACAAGTTACAGTCAATGAGGTGATGAACATGTCAAATGAGGAATATTTCAGCTATATCATGGCAAGGACAAGTTACAGTCAATGAGGTGAGGATGATGTCCTCTTTGTACTTGACTAACACGTCTAGTTTGATTTTTATAGCGTCAGCTCACTAAAACAACAGTACACATGTATACATGTTGCTTCACTCAGACACATTATCCTGATTCTGAGCCAACCAAGTCTTAGCTCTTTCTCCTTAATACTGCATTCTTAGACGAGAAGCAACAAATACCAATTTTACAATCTGTAGTTTGAACGAGAGGTTAAAAAAAATTAAATTTCACACACATGCAAGAGATAATCAAATCTCTTATTATGGTTGAATCAAAGAACCTATTTCTTCCATAAATAACTAATAATCTCTGTTTCATTTCACAAGCGACACCACACGCAGCTGTCTTCTATGGACTGTCTCACATGTAAAATATCAATTTATGGAAGAAATAATTTTAGATAAAAAGTCATTCTTGATAATTATTTTGAAAAGAAAGTTTAAACAGTGATGGCCAACAATTCCATCAATATCAAAAACTCTATAGATCTTATGTTTTTGTATTTGTAAATATACCGTATCAAAATAAAGCTTTCATATCCTTATAAACAACAAAACAAACAATCGCCTTCTCACCTTCACTCACTGAACACAAAAAATGATGCTAATCCCCTTTATTATGTACAATGTATATATATATATTTTTTTTTTTTTGCATTTAAACGAGATAACTTATTTATTTCAGAGAGGACAAACAGGAAGTGATATCAGACCTACAAGTTGAATCAGATGACCAGAAAGGAATTGTTTCCAAGTTGAAGACTGAGGTGATTCTAGTTTTATTTCTTTAAAATGACAATACAAGTAAAACTTATTAAATCATTATTTTTCAGCTGTTTGAAAAGTCATGTTCAGTCGAACAGCAAAATGGGCTGTATAGGACAGACTAGCTAGGAAAAAAGTACAGTCGACTCTCGTTATCTCGAATTCGATGGGACCATGGAAAAAATTCGAGTCAACCGTAGTTCGACTCAAGAGGAGCTATGAGAAATACCGGAAGTGTAGTTTTTTTTAACGACGAAAGGGAGACAACTCGAGCGAAATTTTCACCAGACACACGTGCAACAGTATTATCAGAAGACATTCTGAAAGACATGTTGGAAGTGAAAAAAATGTTCCCTTTTATTACAACTGTTAATTAAGAGTAAAATTTTCTCAAAATTGAGAAATTATACATCTCCTTTAATGTAAATTAATTTCCGACAAGTAATTCAATAGATAAAACGCTTCCGTTCGACCATTGTGTTTTTTTAATAATCATTGATGTATGCCGACCCAAGCGCACTTATTAAAAATCGATAATTTTTGATTGTACACTTTTAACATGTGTCATAATACCAAGCCAATTCAAATATTATCACTAATTAATTTGACAGATTATGAAATAAACATGTGAAATAGCCTAAGGTAAAAATGTCAAGTCAATGATCGGATGTTTCACCTGTGATCCGATTTTAATCCCAAGCTAATACACATGTTTTGACAGGTAAATTCGACTTAACAAATGTAAATAATATGGCTTTCTACATCTCGGGACCAAAAGTTTTATTCGACACAACCGAAATTTCGACTCATCCGAATTCGACTCAACAGGAGTCAAATTATATATATTTATACACAACGAAGTTCGGGACTTCGATAAAAATTCGACTCAACCGAGTTCGAGATAACGAGAGTCGACTGTATTTAAATTAAATTTATTGAAACATTTGATGATTAGACAATTCTTTATCAATTTTATTTTATTGATCAGCATGAATGTTCATGACAACATGGCTAACAACAACTCTGTGCATTCGTTTTCTGAAATATTAATTGTCAAATGATTACTGTTCTTCACATACAGGAGGTTTTTAATTCCAGATTGATTCCTTATTATGAATCTGTTAATTTATGAAAACACAGGCATGTCATTACTGTTTAATAGAATTAATGTATATCGTTTTGGTGCCTTTTGATTGGACAAGAGCACTGTCACCTGTTCTGGGTTTTTTTATTCCACAACTCTATGACTTTTGCATTTTTGATCTGTTCATAACTCGATGAACCTTACTTTGTTTTACCAGCATAAACAATATGGCGACCGATGACGGAAACTACGATAATGTCAGATTGAAAGCCATATTTATAATAATACACAAAAATAATTAAAATGCCTACCTTGCAAACATCTTTTAGTTAAATTTTATCAAAATTGAAGCGTACACCAAGCCGGATGACGTCTGATCTTTACGTTTTAAGCTGGAAGTCCTCATATGACGTCAACAACATTTCACACAATTTTAATTTGTGTGATTTTTAGACCAGGGATATGCAAGAATATATTTTTATGTTCAGTATTGCATTGAAGAATTATAAGGATTAAACAGTTCTTTTCAGGAGTTCATGCATGTGTACATGGTGCCGATGCACTCATACATGTATGAACTCCTGAAAAGAAGTGTTTAATCCTATGATAAACATTCATCATTAGTATAACATGTAATGTATAAATTGTAAATAAAAGCTGAAACGTAAATAAAATTCCAAGTCTAAATTTGTTGAAATCTATGATTTAAAGGGAGATAATTTAACATATTTTTTTTGTATCTGTTTTTGGTAATATTCTTGTCTTTTATTGTTATTTATAGAATGTTGCATTGATCCAAGATGCAAGATCTGCTAGGATGCTTAGGGATGAACTTGATGTACTTAGAGAAAAGGTAATAACAAATGTATTTTGTAAGCTGAAAATTGTGTTCTACTAAAGGAATTGTATAGAAATTTTAGAAAATATTGTTTTGATTCCTGTCTAGATATACATCAGTCTTACTGACAAATTTAGAGATAAGCTGCAAATTTAGAATATCAGAATAGAATCAATGAAATATACACTTAGATTTCTTAGAACTTCAATTTTTAGATTTATATGAAACAAAAATCTGTGTGTTTGAATAGAGACAAATTAGTTGTTTATGTATAACTGCATAACTTGTCAAGAGTTATCCTTCTTGAGGTGCAATTATTGTCAAATATTATGTGCTACTGAAAACTGAGAAATATTACAGAAAAATTTTGAAGGAATGCAAATTTGTAAATTAAATATATATGTTGTGGTCTTTTTTATATTCAATGATTAAGGTGAGAGGTGATTGTTCCTTTGGTTGACATTGGTGGAATTGTTGACCTTCACTTATTAAACTTTCTTTTCATAATGATAGAACAGTAGTTGCAGAATTATATTCTTTCAATTAGCCGTAAAGATTTTTAACGGATTTCCGCAATTTGGCTGGGTTTTGTAAAACATGTAAATTTGTTGAGAAAAAATTGAGGGGGCTGAGGTAAAAAAACCATGTAAACGGATAGTTTCTCAACAGTTGCAACCCCAAAATTAGATTCCACTGAAAGATGATTTCTGAATGGCTGAGATAAAATATTTGACCGTCCCATAACTTGCAATAGTTTTTGTATTGGGTTCATTTTGGGACAGAAAGGGAACATTAGATTTTTAACCATATAACTGGACTTATCTTGCTTTCAGTGACTTTGCAATTCGTTTTCATTAGTGGAATATTTTTCTATATGTGTATGTATGTGTGCACACAATGTTTTCATGATTGCTGAATATTGTATTTACCATTGAAATCTTCCTTTTATTTTATTCAGGTATCACAGGCTAATTCCTACCAGACAGAGCTATCTAAATGTAAAGAAAAGTTAAATGAACTTGAGTTCTACAAATCTAGAGTGAATGTAAGTAAATTTATATTGTACAAGTGTTCTTACTGACAATTTTATAAGATATTAATCTTTACATATTCTCTGGTGATTATATCAGTTCGAATATTTAGTTTCAAGCTAATGACACACAGATTTACAAAATAGATTAGGAATTCTAGGGAATAAAAATTAAAATCCCAATTGTTAAATACTTTATTTCATCACCCCAATAAACTTTAATGCATTTTTCAGAGAAAATTTATTAGAAACATATTTATTTTTTCTGCTTGTCTTGAACAGCCAAAAAAAAAAAAGAGCCAAATGTTGATACTAAGTTTTTTTTCTGGTCTTGGAATTTTTTTTAGCCCACTTTGTAGAGTGTTGGACTGTTACTGCAGATCTTGTTAGTCATCCTGGTAGAGCGTTGGATTTCTGGGGATCTAATTGCATTTTTAGGGATAAAATAAGCACTTTAAAAATAAAAAATAAAAGTTAAGTTGTCTGCCTTTCTCATAAATGGTTGCCATGTTATCTGATAAATGAGATTTTTTTCTGAACATTTCTTTACTTTCCAGGAATTACGTGAAGATAATGCTATCCTGACTGAGACTAAGAACATTTTAGAAGAACAATTATCTACCAGTCACAAACGTGTGGAGACAGTTATAGAACTTGAGAATGAACTTGTAAGATACCGTCAGCAAGTTGAAGAAATGACATTGGTTAGTATTATGTTGATAATCATTTTATTGTGCAAGGAAATTTATATTTTAGCTACAACTACATGTGCAATCAGTGCCTATCACCACTAATGTTACGAGTTTGAATCCTGCTGATGGTGAGGTGTACTTGATACAACATTATGTGATAAAGTTTGTAAGTAACTTGTGACAGGGCAATTGTTTTCTCCGTATACTCCGGTTTCCTCCACCAATAAAACTGACTGCCAAGATATAACTGAAATAGTATTGAAAGTGGCATTAAACACCATAACCCTAACCAACCCTATATTTTAACTATTATCAAACATGGATGGGTATGAAATTGTTGATATTAATGTTTTGTTTTGATGTAAAAGTTTGAAGTTTAATGAATCAGTAGAATAAATTTGGTATTTCTTTATTATGTCTAGAGTTTCATAGAATGAAAAATATGAGAAAAGTTTTATTGAAAAAGACAAAAATGGAGAGAAAAAAATATGCAAAAAAAAACCTTGAATTATAGAAGAAATTATTTATTAGACACTCTTTATTGATTAATTTAAACAATCTGCACACAGTGAAGCATTTGTATGTTGGCATTAAGTAAAAATAATACAAAAGTCAATATTGTTTTAATAAGAACTATTTATAAAGCAGGTGACTATTGTGTGTCACCAGATTGTTTGAATTCTTCATGCAACAAGAAATACTTAAATGATAGGAAGGGAGATAACTTATGAATTGATCTATTACAGGAAAGAGATGCTGACAGGGAAAAGATCAAAATTATGACAGAAGAAAATGCACAGCTTCAGTTTGAGAAGAAGTCAAATATGAATGAAAGTACCAACTTAGAACAGGAATTAGAATCAGCCAGACTTAAGATTGCTGGTAATTCTAGTTTTACTGTCATTGTAAATTAGAATTATGTAAATAATAAATAAAAGAAGTTAAAGATCATAAAACATAGATTTAAAGGAACAAATATACTCCAGTTATCAAGGGGGAAGTAATATAAACAACAACAGAAATTGTATACCGGTATTAAATTATAAGTGTTGAAAATTGTGATAAGATAAAACAAGCATGAACAAAAGATAAGATTGTATAGATTAATGTCACTTTGAAAATATATAATTACCTGTCTTCACATTATATTCTGTAGCGATCCTGGTTTGGCCAAGATAACCATCTTCAAATAAATTATGTAGTGATACTAATGAGCTAAAAATAAATCCAACTGTGATGGTGATTGGGATTACTTAAATTCCAAGGATCATAAATAGACCAGATTTTTCACAAATTTATTTGAAATCATTACAATCTTGCAGTGAATTTCCATCTAAATTCACAACAAATTTCTGATAAAATTCTTTGATACATATTTGTTCTATTATTGTGATATAAAATTCATGCAGAATCTCTCCAAACACTAGGATGAGGTCAATAAACTTCAGAAGATTAAAACTGCATCAGTGGTGTAATGATTAGCATGTCCACAATGAATGTGGTTGTTTATAGGTTCAATCCCCGGTCGGGTCAAATCAAAGACAATGAAATTGGTATTTGCGGCTTCTCCGCTAAGATCACAGCATTAAGGAGTAAGACTGGTTGGCTCAGAATCAGGACATGTATCTAATTGAATATAACCAGAATATGTTTTACCTTGAGAAATTGCTTATATTATTTATTCATCGAAAAAGAGTTACAACATAAAGTTCCTTATTCTTATCATGTAATCCATCTCACATTAAAGATTTTGTTTTGATACAGGAATTGGTGGAAACTTATCTGATCAGCTGACAGAAACAACTAATGCTAAAGTTCTAAGGCTTGATTTAGAAAATCAAAGATTGAAGAAAAAAATTGAAGAATTGAGAGAGAGCTCATTGATTGAAAATACAACTCTTAATCTAGAGTTAGAGAAGGAAAACCTAAGATTGTCCAAGAAAATAGAAAAACTTCAGACAACGTCTAATGATTGCTCACAACAGTGTATAGATCTAGAACAAAACTTACATGTCGCCATGCGAGAGCGAGATAATATGGCTCAGACATTAGACACCCTAAAAGATAATTATGAGAGACAAGTTAGAGAATTGGAATTAGAAAATGATAATCTTCAACAAACAGTGAATGTTATTAGAGTACGAAATGAACAGACAAATGATACTAGATTGAAGGAATTAGAAAAAGAAAACAAACAACTTCATGAAGCAATGACAGAGAAAAATCAACAAACTTCTAAGTTAGAATATGAAAATAGACAAATTCAAAAATCATTTTCAAAACTGAAATTAAATTCTGATCATATTTCAGAATTAGAAACTGAAAATTCACATTTTGAAAAAGAAAATTCAGAATTACGTAAGACAATAGCAACTCTACAGCTGACATGTGATAAAAGTGACAAGGTAGAACAAGAAAATTGTGATTTAGAAGTAGAAAATAGAAAATTACAGAAATCTGTTCAAAGTCTTCAATCTGCATTACAAAGGAAAGAAAGTTTAGAACAAGAAAATATTAATCTGACGGTGGAAAATAAAAAACTAGAAAGATCTTTACATTCTTTAAAAAATGCTTCATCTAGGATTGCAGAGTTAGAAAGTGATAAAGATTCATTAAATAGAGAAATACAACAACTAAGGAAAAGTCTAGAGAATCAAAGAAATCAGAGAACTAAACAGGAACAGATGGAACTGGATCTGTTAGATTTAGACAATGAAAATCAGAGGTTACAAAAATCACTAGAAATGACAACCAAACGACTCAATCAGTTAGAGAAAGATAATACAGATCTGGAGGTAGAAAACGAAAAGTTACAAAAAACCATGGAGGAAATGAAAATGTCTAGTAAAAGATTACTTGACGTAGAAAAGGAGTCGTCAGAACTTGAAAATGAAATCAGTAAACTTCAGAATTCTAAAGCTGTGTTAGAAAAGGAAAATAAAAGATTAAAACATTCAATTCAAATGAAGGATTCCAGTGTGGATGAGTTAACTACAAAATGTAACATTCTAGAAAGAGAACATCGTAGTGTGAAACGAACGTTAGAAACACAAAAAGAAACATCTTCAAAGTTACATGAATTAGAAAAGGAAAATAGAGAGATTTTCCAGAAGTCTAACATAGACAAGAAAACCGTGGCTACATTAAGAGAGGTGAGTAACATATTATCTCAGATTTATATCACATAAGAAAACCGTGGCTACTTTAAGAGAGATGAGTTAATACAGGCTGTCCAGCAGCCCTAAAATTCCTAAAAAATCCTAAAAATTTTTAGTTTTGCTAAAATTCCTTAAAAAATTGTGAATTCAAGGGGAAATCGTAAAAAAGCCCTAATTTTTTTTATATTTCTACTCGAGCAATTCTGAAAATGCATTCATACAAAATGTGTCTTAATGTACAGTTTTGTGTAGTTTGCAGTTCTTATTCAGATTAGACAATGGAACCCTGGAAGACGCCCTTCCTGTATTTTTTGTGAGTTTCTTTATTGTCAAATTTGCGAAGGTAAGTCCATTTAAATGTCTAAAACTGCCCTAATTTAGTTATAAAATTCCTAATTTTAGCCCTAAATTAGCCCTAAAATTTCTTAATTTTATTCCTAAAATTCGCCCTTATTTTTTGTCAAAAAACAGGGTTCGAAATTAACGATTGTCCGCTAGTCCGAGACTAGTAATTTTCCCCACGGACAACACATATCTCCTAGGTACTTGTCCGCTTGGGCTAGTAAAAAAAATAGAGACCGGTATGTATCACGAAGAGTTGGAAAGCCGTTATTGTCCCTGTTCGTTTCTGTTCTTTATGATACGCCATTTACAACTGTGTCAAACATGCGCTTGAAAATTACTTATAGAACTACGTTGTTTAAAGTGCTTGGAAGACGGATCACACAAACGTTTGAAATAGTTAAATTGTTTTCCAAAATTCAAGCACAAATTTGACATTGACAAAATATAATTTCATTTATAAAATATTTATGGCGTCTTCTCTTCATGTCCATCTGCAAATCGCCGCGATTGGGAAAAGAAGAATAATGACAATATTTGCTAAAATATATCGTTTTAAATAAACAAATTTTGTAATAAAGTATGGAAAATGATTATTAAATCCAGATTTTCAAATAAATAACACTTAATGTCTTAAAACGTACATTATGGTTTCTTCTCTTCATGTCGATCTGCAAATCACGGCGATTGGGAAGAGAAGAACAATGACAATATTTGCTAAAATATATCGTTTTAAATATTTTGTTGTTGTAATAAAGTACTGAAAATGATTATATAATGCAAATTTTCATGTAGGTAACAATTAAAACTATGTAAAATTGATGTATTGATAAATGTGTTTATTGATCCAAACTGTTTAAATAACAAATTTTTGACTTAAAATAAAAACTACAATTTAAGTGCTTTGAAAGGGTATGACATTTACAGTATTTTGCTTCATGGTATTATGGGTTTTGCTAATCATTGAAGGGCTAAACTGTGAAATCATTGTCCTGTGTTCTTTGGTAGCTATCTCATTGGCAATCATATCAAATTTCATTATTTTCATATTTGAAGGGGAAAAAAAACACCATAAAAACTGTCTTTTTGAGAAAGACATTTTCACTCCAAAAAACTCTCAGATTGCAGGCTTTCGCATCTAGATTTTCAACATTTATCTGGAGGGGGCATACCCCCAGACCCCCTTAGCCAACTCGCATCCTGAAGGGTGCTCGCCGCATCTACAGGACTAGTTGGGATTTCTAAGGACTAGTGATTGATATCTTCTACTAGCCCTTTGGGCTAGTAACTACAAAAGTTAATTTCTAACCCTGAAAAGTGCTGGACAGCCTGTAAATATTATCTCAGATTTATATCATATAAGAAAAGCGTGGCTACTTTAAGAGAGATGAGTAAATATTATCTCAGATTTATATCGCATAAGAAAACCGTGGCTACATTAAGAGAGATGAATTAACATAATATCTCAGATTTATATCACATAAGAAAAGTGTGGCTACATTAAGAGAGGTGAGTAAATATTATCTCAGATTTATATCACATAAGTAAACCGTGGCTACATTAAGAGAGGTGAGTAAATATTATCTCAGATTTATATCACATAAGAAAACCGTGGCTACATTAAGAGAGGTGAGTAAATATTATCTCAGATTTATATCACATAAGAAAACGTGGTTACATTAAGAGAGATGAGTAAATATGATCTCAGATTTATATCACATAAGAAAACTGTGGCTACATTAAGAGAGGTGAGTAACATATCATCTCATTATATCACAGTGAAAACACTTGTGTTGTTGTGTACATAGGCTTATGCTTGGGTGGACATACGTATACTTTTATAAGGAGGGACGCTTCATGTCCTATTTGTGTTGTTGAATTCCATATAATAATGTCCAAAGTCTATATCGTTCAACTCCGAAGACGTCTAGATCTTTTAAGAAAATATGATGACCATCTTTCGATGACCGGCCTGTACTATCACTATAGAATACTTTGCTTTTAATATACAAGACCAATGGGTCATTATTTATATACAGAAAGAGACATTTTGTGATGATCAATATCACACTAACATTGTACAGGGCACCCAAATCAAAACAATCTCACATTCTTTGTACCTGAATGTAGCTGTGTTACAGTGAAATATTAATACCACTTAGTAAGCATGAAGCTCACATCGAGGCTCAGATGTATCTGTAGTTGGAATAAATGTATTTTATGTTAAATGGGACTGAATTAATATAATTAGACAGTGAGTATCTAAAAAAATACTTTAAGCCCCACCAAAATCTCTAATATGCTTTGTCTTTCCGAGGCGCCCCCTTTAGGATAGGTTGCTTTTGGACTTGAATCATTTGTTTTATTCAGGGTAGTGATAACCATGAATTTAGAACTACCAGCTGAAGATGTGTCAAATCAACTCTATACTAAGATATTGTTGAAAAATAGCTTCACACCACGTCTTTTATCATAGAAATGCAACTTTTATTAAGAATTTTTGTGTCAAAAATGTTATTTCAACCAATTATAAAATAAACAAGGTCCACACTAACCTAAAAGATTTTGTTCAATATGATCTGATAGAGAAATACATGATTCAAATCTTAAGGTTTTATCTTTATAAAAAAATATCCTCAGCTATGACAGTTATTATTACCCAAATTGAATTTTTAGATAAATTTATAAAATAAGATCATGGTTAATTTCAAATTTCCCCAAAAGAAATATGTCAAAGGGAGACAACAGAACATTGCTAATGTGTGAGTTATTATAAAACTTTGTTGAAAAATTATATTAGATACATGTATACATATGTTTTTGTATGGACAATATATCTATATGGATATTTAAAAAAAAAGTTTCTTAGCAGGGGTCCGAGGTCCGGGATCGCCGATTTGTGGGTTCGGACCATCATTTTCTAATCCTGTAAAGACCGACGGACCAGTTGGACTTGAATTAAATGTGTGGTTAAAAGTCAGAGTGACAAATGTTACTGCATATTTTTAATCCAACAGTGATTGCCTCTTTACTATAACCACAGAATGTTAACATTTTAAATCGATATTGGGTTTATTATCAAAATTTTGACAGACAAAATTCGTTTTGACATCGTTTTTTTTAATCACCGGAAATGCCGATACGATCTATAATATACGGAACCGCAATGAAATGACGGACCGGAACCGAAAACTTTCCGGAAATACCGCAAATTTGCCGAATCGTAAGGAAATTGACAATCGTAAGGGCGTAAGATAGCCCAAAAAATCGTGAGCCTTACGCCAAAATCGTAAGGGTAGGCAAGTCTGAACAACAAAAAATAAAAACCAGTGCTTTATTAAAGATACAACCAATATGCAAAAATTAACTATTTGATAGCCCAAGACAAAATGAAAAGCAGCATCTGATCAGGTATTAAGTTGCCAACCTAAAAGTCATTTTAAATAAAATAATTATGTCACTTAGTTACTAACTACGCCTACTGGGAGGAGGGGTTAATTTAGTGTTCAACAACTTTTATTTCCTCCATTCCGATATTCAGGACCAGTAGAAAATTTTTTCAGGACCAGTAGATTCCTGGTGCTCACTGGTCCTGGACCAGTGCACTTTTGGAAAAAAAAATTTAACCCCTGCTTAGAATATACAAATAATGAATGTATTGTTTGTTTCAGGACTTGGTGAATGAGAAAATAAAAAGTCAACAGCTCAGTAATGAATTAGAAAAATTACATGGAGAGTTGGAAAGAGTTGGTATCAACAAAGAAAAGTTAGTCATGGCAGAACACTCACATGATGAAAAGTAAGTTTTAACTGATAGATAATGTGATGTGTTGTCATGGCAGAACACTCACATGATGAAAAGTAAGTATTAACTGATAGATAATGTGATGTTGTGTTGTCATGGCAGAACACTCACATGATGAAAAGTAAGTATTTACTGATAGATAATGTGATGTTGTGTTGTCATGGCAGAACACTCACATGATGAAAAGTAAGTATTTACTGATAGATAATGTGATGTTGTGTTGTCATGGCAGAACACTCACATGATGAAAAGTAAGTATTTACTGATAGATAATGTGATGTTGTGTTAAGCATGCTAAGATGTTTAAGTAACTCCTTTCACCTCAGGTTTAGAGGTGGTTGATGTATAACTTTGTGAATGTTTCCCCCATTTATCTTTGCCTATGTTTGGTAACACTTGCTGAATCCAAGATTTAAGGATCGTATTTCATTTTCAGTAACACATGATATATCCATCATAACTGATCCACACTTTCGTTACATGGTATTCATGTCTTCATGGTCAAACTGTTTTATCTAAATGCAAATTTTGAAATCGTCCTAAACTCTCACCTCTACAAATGTGAATTTGGATGAAATTGGTAATACTTTTAAAAACTAAGTCCTAGAAAAGTTTAAAAGGTAACCAAAAGTTAGTCTCCTTATATATCTTCTTCTTTGAGTATAAACCTATCTGGAACAGTACTATTTTTGGTATCTGTACATGATGCAGATACTAAAGTGAACACCCTAACCTTCTGGTTCAAGTTAATTAATTGATAATATTTTTTTTTGCTCTAGCTCCATAACATTTGGTACAATTATACATTACGATCTTTAAGAGTATCACACACCAAATTAAAATTAGGTAACCTTTGAAGTCTTTGTCAGACCCAAAATTTGTCTACAATGGGGAAATTACTGAATGTGAGGCAAACGTTTTACTTTCCTAGCAGTGGAATGTTTTCCGGATTAGGTAAATTTCTCAATAACCGAACACAAGTTAACCAATTGAACATTTTTCCTGCAATGACCATGTCAGCTTGCCCCTTGTCATCCAACCATGACCATTATTCTACAAACCACTAGTCCTTTAAAGGATTCAAATATTGATGGTCCACATTTTTTACTGCTCTTAATATAATAGTGTTTTAGCTCAACTGGCTTTAAAGAACTGGGATTTTACCACTAATTTGTGGCCATCATCCATTGTCTAGCCAAAACACAGTCAGTGCAGCAAATTTCCCCCCCAACTTTTACTCTGTCCAACACATTATTGTGTCCAGCAATTTTACTGTAGCCACACTTGTTCAACTTTCCATTGTTGACATGCTGAGCTTGGTGAAGCCCTTCATTTTATATCTGACATGGATTCATTGTATATCGCATACAGGTTTATTTTTTGGGGAAAAGAGGAGATACATTCAAAAATTTATACTGTTTCTGAAGGACATGTATTGCAGTACTACATTAAAGTGCCCAAAGGCAAAATAAAATAATAATTGGCTTTGCAATGTATTTTGTTTCTCAGGAGTATTTTTTTTAATTAAGATTACATAGACATTATGTATTATATTATATAAATAATTTAATTGTGTTTAGAAAACATACAGCACATATTAACTGTAAAATGGCTCAGAAGTGGTGAATTTGTAGAAAATTAATAATATTGTACAAGATGTTATGGATAATTGAAATCAGCTTAAGCATTTGTTTTCTCTTTTTTTGTACATTTTCTCTTTTTTTTTTTTTATTGAAACAAAGAATTGTAATTGGTTCAGTCGTTTCACTGAATTCAGGGATAAATTTGGTTCTTAATTACCACTTCTAGTTCTTTGCTTTTGTTACTATTTCCTCCATCTTCAAGGAAGATAAATTGTATTTGTACATTCATCAAATAATATTTACGTATGATGCTTCCTACATTTTAAATTAAAACATTGCATACTTACTTTTTTGCATAAGGAAATTTGCATTTGTTTACCATTGCTTTATCTGACCATTTTTGAAGGATTTATTGCCCTTTTTGACTTAGAATATGTCATTGCAAGGTTTGTTCGTGCAACTCTTCCTACAATTTAAATGGAAATTCCTCAAAACTTTGCATGCTTATTACCTTGTGGAGATTTGCATATTCTTTCAGTTGTTTGATTGGACCATTTTTGGTGGTTTTACTTAAAAGATCATAATAACAATTCCACCTACATTTTTAATGGGAATTCCTTAAAACTCTGCATGATTTCTCTATGCCATACATACATATTGTTTTGGCTGGTTAATAAAACTAGTTTTGAAGGGGTTATTGTGCTCATTGAATATGTGACATAAACATGTCTTTGTATGGAGAATTCCTACGTGATAGATCAATATTTTATTTAAGAAATAATTCATGCCGGCCATACTTTATTGTTATTCAAATATGGGTAGTATGGCCGGCATGAATTATTTCGATTCTAATAGGACAAATACGGTAATTTTAAAATTCGAGGCGGTCAATGTTAAGGATCCGTCATCTTGAAAACGTGAAATCCTACATGTACAACAATACACAAAAATAACTAAAATGCTTACCTTGAAAAGTTATTTTAGTTAAATTATATCTACATTGAAGCGTACACGAAGCCAAATAACGTCTGATATTTACATTTTAAACTGGAAGTCTTCATATGACGTCACGTTGTTTATGTGCCAAAGTCGTTCAACAATATTTACCGGAATTGTAATTTTTGTGCTTTTTAGACACAGGGATATGCAAGAATACATTTTTATGCTCAGTATTGCATTGGAATTTAGAAATAATTCATGCCGGGCTAACTTTATTGTTATTCAAATATGGGTAGGCATTATATTCATGAATATTTAACACCGAGCGATATGTAGGTGCTTTTTTTTTTTTAGCTCAGCGTGCATGTGTGGCCTATATTTGATTGTTATTCAAATATGCCTTTATTTGTATACCGAATACGGGACGTCATATTAGAATGTCAGTTTGATACACAAGTACAATTTTTTCAACTACAGATATAGTTTGCACATCACTTCTACCTTGTATTTTTCGGAAAGAAAACTGTGTAAGGGGTGGGAGACATTTTTTTACATAAAAAAAAACAACCTTTAATTTCAAATAATGTTTATTGACAGACATTTATTAGTCTTTAATATCATTCAATTTTTTTAAGAGACTTTTTTTTATGATAGTTGATAATATTCAATTTTCTCATGTCTGATAGATTCTTCCTTTGAGTGTACATACAAGTTTTTATATACCTATACAATAAAAAAAAAGTCCAAACCCAGTAATTAAATAAATGAGATAATATTAATTTATTGCAACTGTTAAATCTTTTATATTGTTGAAGAATTAATTATGAGTTTTATTTATTTTTCCCATGACGTATGCCAATATAGGAGGTGAAGAAGATTCTGTAGTTTATTTTTGTTTATTGTATCTTTCTACCATTAGATGCAATTTGTTATTGACTTTACTTATATGTAGATAAAGGATATCAACTTTATTATTTTTTTTAAATCTAGTGAAAGTATAATGATATTAATTCTTAAAATATTTCAAACGTTGATTTGAAATAAATTACTGAATGGGGAAAAAAGTTTGAATGAAATTTAAAATTGGCTTTTAATTTTCTCTTGGGAGTAGAGAAAGTTTGAATGAAAAAAACATTGATTTCTAAAAGTTTGATATTTACGTTTGGTTTTGATGATATTGAATTTTATAGAGTTATGATAATTTAACAGCTGGGTGTTTCACCCACGCTACTTTTACACAGGATGTAACCTTATTATGCTTATTTGAATAAAAAAAATAACCCGTGGATTAACAATGAAATACTTCCGTCTTAAAACTGTTCCTTATACAGAAATCCAATATTCTGTTGAGTGACAAGTTGATATTTTAATTCTTAATGTAAACGTTTTAAAAAAAAACTTTTGGTATATTGACCAAGTTGAGTTGACATATTTAACAGTAAATAAAGTAATGATGTGGAAGACGAAATAGATATGGAATAGTATGGTTGAGGATTTATTGATCTGATACTGAAATATGAATAAAGCAATTTTAACAAATACAATGGAATAAACTGTGAAAATTGGAGCATTGAAATTTCTTCTGATGTTTATTTATGAAACAGAACACTGAAATGGACTTAATAATTGCTTAGAAAACAATTCTGTTCAAAAACTTTGTGAACAAAATCAATGAAATGTAAAAGACTTGGTTCTTTAGTAACCATAGTTTAGATTACAGTATTTTGCTAATATACTAGTGGCAAGCAGAGAATTTTACCTGAACACACATGGAAACATGAGTTTAGTATTTGCCAGTTAATTGAAACTATTAGTATTGGAACAAAGTAGTATAGAGTGAAATGGATCTAGCATACAGAGGTTCTAGACACAGTGTAGCTGTAACAGATAATATAGCAAATCATACACCTACTTATAAAGCATTGAAATATGGAAACCATAGTTTTGATCTTGACAATGAATTAGAGCATGTTTTATCAAAGTATGGTTTTGTGGATGATACTAACTTGAAATCTAATGGAATTGACGATGGTATTGAAAGATACGATGAGAAAAACATGGAGGTACAAAGAAGGGATACCAACGATGTAGAGTGCAGAAATGAGGTGCATAGAAATTCATATCCGATCATCTTTGATCATCACAAAATTTCAAAGGAACAGAATTCTTGTGATGAAATTTTATCATCTGACAGTCGTGCACATTGTTTGTGGAACAATAATTTGTGTAATGACAAGACTTCAGTGATGAGTTTAAATAATTCATACAATGGGACTACACCACCAGATAGTAATGGGAGGTCAGTGATGAGTTTAAATAATTCATACAATGGAACTACACCACCAGATAGTAATGGGAGGTCAGTGATGAGTTTAAATAATTCATACAATGGGATTACACCACCAGATAGTAATGGGAGGTCAGTGATGAGTTTAAATAATTCATACAATGGGACTACACCACCAGATAGTAATTGTAGGTATGACTCTGTAGAAGACCTGACAGAATTGTATTACATCAAATCATATGTAAATCGTGATCGAAATCAGAAAACTCAGTTTTATGAGGATACAATAAAGGATGATACCAAACACCAGAATAAGTGTGAAAGAAACCAGTCCATGTCTGTTTCTGGTAGTGATCATGTGACTTCATATCAACCAATGGCTCTACAGAACCATAAATATTCTAATGCCCATGTAGACTCTAGAAAACAAATGTATGCTACTCGTAATACCAGCCACAGTGATCTGGAAGTGGACTGTTTTCAAAATGAAAGAGCAAATTTTCATAATTCAATAGAAACAAATGAAAGTGACCACACTCGTATGACTTTTTCCCCTGAAACTTACCCTGTCTATTTAGATGTAGACAGTATGGCAAGGTTAAGGGCCGCTAGAGATGATCAGGCATTATCTGATGACAATCGATATGGAAACAGTCAAGGAAATATGGATGAAAGAAATGAATTGATTAATGTTAAAAAACTGCAAAATCATAAGTGTTCATCTTATTGCAAAGAGCATTGTTTTTATGCGTCAATCAATTCGTCTTCAGAAATAATGAAGTTAGATCAAACGATATCACAGAGACCATTACTAGAGAAGTCAGCAAGTTTCTCTTATCAACATCAAAACCAGGAAAGAGAAAGTCATGAAGTACTTGTTGATACAGGAAGCAGGAATATTGACCAAAATCTGGAAATTACTGATTCTCTGTTAGAGGAGGTTTCAGGTAGCAGGAAGGTTCTTGAATTTGATGAAAACTTACAAACTGCTTTTTCTGCTGAAACAGATAATTCAAGATATCTACAACAAAATGAAACAATTATTCCTATGACTGATCAATCTGATATAAAAGTTATTCCAGAAACTTCAAATGAAAATAATCCAAATACAAAAAATCGTGAAGAACCAGAAAAATGTGATTCCAAAAATAACAAATATTTCCCTGAAAATTCTGATGCTGAAGATTTTGATCTTAAAACACTTAAAGAAATAGTCATGGTGTAAGTGATCTAAGAATTTGGTATGATGATAGTGAGAAAGGGGTGGGTCAGAGGTTAAAGTTGAATTGTTGCATTGCTATCAAAGCGAAAGTATTTTATTAACACTTAGCTCTGTGCAGATTTAATTTTATAAAACTTTTAGATAAAATTCTAGCTTTCTTTTAGCCATGGAACAAGATGTTCATTACATATAAGTAATTTATGTATTTATTGCAGTTTGTATATTAGTTGGAACAACACAACCATATAAATTAAATGCTTTTTATTAGATGGACAGAAACCATTTACAGGTAGCAGATTTTGTTGCCCTTGGGTTGGGGTTAACCTATCCTAAGCACTAACCCTGTTGAAACTTTATTAGAAACATGATTGATGACTAAATACATATCTGACATTAGAAAGACACATAAGATAATGGTTGATCTCACTATTTTATACATGTTTTTTTGTAGATTTGAGTTATGAAAAAAGCATTTCAAAATTTAATGCATAGTAGATTTTTGTTGTGGAATGAGCTTGAATACCTAATATACAATATTGTAATGATCTTATTTAAAACTTTCAAAAATTTCAACCTTGCTTACTTCCTGTTGTTTGTCTGTTACATTATTTAGAGTTTTTAAATCTTGTTTCTTTCAGTCGATACAAAGCCTTAGAAAACATGATGGAAGAAGCTTTGAAGAAAAATATGGAGATAAAAGAGGACAAGATACTATCATTACAAAGCAGGTAAAACTCAAAAATTGTTTTTGTATAAAAAAAAATTTCAGAGTGTTGGTTATTTGTATTATTCAAGGTATGGCCGAAATATTATTAATATGCTTTTTTACACATAAGGTTCCTCAAAGGACAAATTTATGCCTTGTGACAAACTTATAATTCTATTGATGTATAGTTACTGCAGCTTCACTTCATTAAATAAAGACAAGATATTGCTTGAGATAATTGCTTTAAAATATGCTAGAAATTAAACAAAAATACAAATACCCAGTGAGCTACAAATTATAGCAGTACATCGGGTGCAGAGTCACAAAAATACAAAAGACAAAATTATGTTGCAGTTTAAATTTAATATTGAAAGCCAATCCTTGGTTTATTTTTATTGCTAAATCAACAGGAAATGGTTCATGGGTTTTTTGTCACCTTGATCCTAGATAACAGGTTTATTTCTCTAATCTATTGATAGATAATATCTTTTTTGTCACCTTTTATTGCTGTATTGTATAGGTGATAAATTAAAGAGCAACATATGTGGTCTATTAATCTGAAACTCTACTTAACTTCACATAATAACTCAATCTATTTTAAATGATCTATGATCAGAAATCAATTTATAATGAACAACATTGTTAGCATATTATTGTTTCCTGAAATACGATTTAGTTTAGATTTTAAGTATACTCTCTTTTTAGCTCACCTGACCCGAAGGGTCATGTGAGCTATTGCCATCACTTGGTGTCCATCGTCGTCCGTCGTACGTCTTAAACTTTTTCAAAAATCTTCTCCTCTGAAACTACCAGACCAATTGGAACCAAACTTTGTCTGAATCATCACGAGGGTGTCTAGTTTCAAAATTGTGTCCGGTGAAGCCGTGCACAAATCAACATGGCCACTGTTACTAAAAATAGAACATATGGTAAAATTGCGCATTTTTGGTAATAACTCAAAAACCGTTAATAATATCAGAAATCTGAAATGGGATAAAAATGATCAGCATGACAAGATCTAACTACCCTGAAATTTTGAAGAAAATCTGATTACCCATCTTGGAGTTATTGCCATTTTTTTTCATCAAATTTTCAAAATTTTAATACTTTTTGTTCTTTATTTCAAAAACTATAAGAGATAGATGGTAAGTTTAAACTGCAAAAATGTGCAGCATGTCAAGGTCTACCTACCCTGCAATTGTGAAGAAAATCTGATGACCCATCATTGTCCTTTTTTCATCAAATTTTCAATATTTTAATACTCTTCGTTCTTTATTTCAAAAACTATAAGAGATAGATGGTAAGTTTAAACTGCAAAAATGTGCAGCATGATAAGATCTACCAACCCTGCAATTTTGAAGAAAATCTGATTACCCATCTTGGAGTTATTGCCCTTTTTTCATCAAATTTGTAAAATTTTAATACTTTTCGTCTTATATTTTAAAAACTATAAGAGATGAAGGTTATGTTTAAATTGCAAAAATTTGCAGCATCTCAAGATCTACCTACCCAGCAATTTTTAAGTAAATCCTAATACCCATTTTGGAGTTATTGCCCTTTTTTCATCAAAATGTTCTAAATTTTAATACTTTCATCTTGTATCTCAAAAACTATTAGAGAATAGAGGGAAAGTTTAAACTGCAAAAATGTTCAGCATGTCAAGATCTACAAAACATTTCCCCACAGTTGAAAATGTGTGACAACTGTGTGAAGAGTTATTCCTGTTGAAATGCATTATTTTGTTGACTCACTGCTTTTGGTTACTCAAATAATCAAAGGGAAGCAACTCTATTACATGGTGTGAAGTAGCAAAAGCTAAATTTTGAAAATCATTGACATACATGTTTTTTTACAGCAATTTTGATAACTTACATTAAAGGGGGAACCCCTGCCCAAATTTTTTTGGAGAAGGGGTCTGCAATGACGAGGGCTACATTTGTTATTTTTAACCAAAGTTATCAAGTTTTATCGGCTGATGTTGTTATACCCAGGTGAGCTATACAGGCTCCTGGGAGCCTCTAGTTTAATGTCTTTGTACATCGTTTTTATCTCCGTATGTGATACCAAAATGTGAATTGCATACTGTGCAGTACACATACGATTCCCCTTTATCACTTGGTGATGCAGTCAAATTCTATTTTCCACTTTTCTTGAAATTTGCAGGCGTATTTAATTTTCTTAGAGTTAGCTGGTCCATCGGGACACGACGAGTGTCTTTTATGAGAATCCATTTCAAAAGCGCCGAACCCCTGTCAAAAACTTTACTATTAAACAAACAGTGATTAGGTTTTAAGATTTAATTGCTGAAAATCAATACAAAATCATCCAAGCGTCGTAGATTAACAGGTAGATTGACAGGTGTAATCAGCTGATGTGTTGCTAATTATAAACACAGGGAAAGTACCTGGGTAAAATCGATACCGGAAGTCTATTAGTATTTTATCCCGAGCCAGAAGCGAGGGATAAAATTTACTAATATCCACCAATCCATGTTAAAACTCAAAACACATTCTGGCTTCCATGATTTATTTCGATTCTGATATGTCTAAGAGTACAAATACGGTGGTATACTTTGATTGGAAGGCGGTAATTTATACATATGCTTGCGGAAAATGTTGCACATAATTTATGTAACTCCTATAATACTGCGCCCTCTATCGGCATTATTCAGGTCACAATTTATGCTGCCAATGGAAACGTCGGTCACATTCATCGGCGCCTGTGCTAATGAGATGATACGAAGAAATAATTCTGTTTTTTTTTTTAACAAAAGGAAAGAGTGAGGTCATGTTAGAATAAGCAATAACTTATATTATATGACCTTAGTTTTAATTTCCCTTCACAGTGCATTTCATATCCATTAAACCTGTACATTTGTATTTAGCAACCACCTGTCTTAAGTGACTCTATTTCAATGTTCCTTTCAGAGGTAATGTAAGACAGGTTTGACTGTATTTGATGATGAGTCACTCCTTGTTGAGTCTGTTGTATCAGATATTTGATAAGTCACTCCTTGTTGAGTCTGTTTTATCAGATATTTGATAAGTCACTCCTTGTTGAGTCTGTTGTATCAGATATTTGATAAGTCACTCCTTGTTGAGTCTGTTGTATCAGATATTTGATAAGTCACTCCTTGATGAGTTTGTTGTACGAGATGTCTCTCGAAGAGTTGTATGAGATTCATGACAATGAAACTCCATTACATGTCATTGTATTATATCTGTACCTCTATACCCAAGATTGTCTTATCTTGTTTTAAAATTATCATTGTTTTACATGTAACTTTATATTTATAACAGGCTGGATGAGTCTAAGAACAGAAATGTTAGATTACAAGAAGAATTGAGAATCTTAAAAAGAGAATGTGAATCATTAAAACAACGTTATGAAGAGGAATCAGTCGGCAATGAAAGGTTATTATAGATGTTATACTTCATATTTTATTGTCAATTTACATCAAACAGAAGATATGGCTTTTACACAAATATACTCTAGAAAAATGAAGAAAAAAGTTAAGATTTCCTTATACATTCTAATTAAAATTTGTATATGTACAAGGGCTATCTAATAAGGAATGTACAATAAACAAGACCTTAATGACTTCAGTCAT